>PVIW01005511.1:86424-105499 GCA_004026585.1 Noctilio leporinus | reverse complement strand
CTCTTAACCCCTCTTCAGTCTTATTCAGCCTTTTTTGATTCTCTTGTACTGTCTTGGAGTATTTGTCTACATTATCCTCCAACTCGCTGATCCGGTCCTCTGCTTCCTCTAGCCTACTGTTGATTCCTTCTACTGTATTCTTCAATTCAGAAATTGTATTCTTCATTTCCTCCTGGCACTTATTGATAGTTTCCATGTCCTTTTTCATGCTGTTATAGTTCTCAGTAAGTTCTTTGTAACTTCCCTGGAGTTCTTTGTAATTTCCCTGGAGTTCTTTGTAGTTCTCCTGGAGTTGTTTACAGTTTTCTTTGATTTGGCTGAGCTCACTGAGCTTCTCTATCATCATTCTTTTGAATTCCTTATCTGATATTCCAGGTGCCTCTGTTTCATTTTGTGGTCTTCCTGGGGATCCTTCCTTTCCTTTTGGTGATGGATTGATTCTTTTTTTCCCCATTTTGGGTGTCTGTTCTTGCTTGCTTTTTTTTTTTCCCCTTGGGTTAACCTGCTTTGCTTCTTTGACTTAGTTGAGCACCCTTCTGTGATAGGAGATTTGTGGAGTTCAATGTTGCTGTCTTCCAGATTTTCTCCACTTGCTGTTCTTGGTGTGTCCTTTATTTGGGCTGTCTGGTTGTATTCTGGGCCTGTGGGCTTTTAGCAGAAAAAAATAAAACAAAACAAAACAACAACAACAAAACAAAAGGAAAAAAGAAATAAAAATGATAATAGTAAGAAGAAAGGGTTTAGATGGCTGTTCACCCTTAATAATCCCTGATTGGTCCAGGTGGAGCCTGGACCTGAGGGCTTTTAGCAGGAAAAAAAAAAAAAAAAGGGAGAAAGTCACAAGACAAAGATAAATCAATATTAATAAAGAAAGGGTTTAGGTGTCTGTTCACCCTTTATGATCTCTGTTTGGTCCAGGTGGAGCCAGGACCAGTGGGCTTTATCAGGGAGAAAAGAAGAAAAAAAAAAGGAGGGAAAAAAAAAGAAAAAGGAAGGAAGAAAAGAATAAAGAAAGGGTTTCGGTGGCTGGGGAAGGGAGGAATACTTAGATTGAGGACTGGGAATGCATTGTAGCCAGAGAGTGAGTAGACTTTAATTCAAGAGTAGGGGGAGGGTGTTGGGTATTTAGGTGGATTGAGATAGGGGGGGATTAAGAATATGTGCAAGGTAACTTTTGAAAAGGATATGTTGGGGATTAATAGTTCATATAGCTCAGTATAACTCAGGTGCTTGAGATTGGCAGCAATCCGTTTCCTGAGGCTGCCTCTTTTTCTTGGTCAGGACTTTGCAGTCTATAGTCTAGACGGTCTTGGCATGGCAGGGCCTCTGATTGTCACAGTCAGGGCTGATTCTGAGTGTCAGCCCCCAGGTAGGCTGGCCTTCCGTAGCCTAGCTAGGTTTTAGGGCTGCCGGTATTCTGGAGCCCACAGGGTGTTCCTTCCCACTCCTGGTGGAGGTTCGTGCCCGTGAAGAGCACCCAGCACCCCTGCAGGGCACCCGCAACCTCGCTGGTCCCTGCGACAACTGGCCTCGCCCCCGCAGTTCCCAGAGGAGGCAGCCCCCATCCGCCAACAGTGCCCGGGGTCCACCAACACTTCCCCGCTCCCCCGGGATGAGCGCCAATCCTCCAAGCCGACCAGCTCTCCGAGGAGTCCTTTACATGGCCTCTGTGATCTGCGGCTTTTGTCTCGGGCAATGGGCAATGGGTGGGTCAGTTGCCCCCGCTACTAGTTCCCGGCTCGCCATTTGGAGTTTCCGTGGAGCCTGGGGGCCTGTGTGGTTGCGCAGGGCTGGGCCTCCCCCCTCGCAGGGGCTTCTAGCTGCTGTTTCCTCGGTGGCCCAGCAGCACCATTTTCGGCCCTCTCGCTGCCCCGCTGGTGCACTTCCCGCTCCCCCGCTCCGGCTTCCCACAGGACTCTTCTCCTCCGCCTCTAGCCCTATAAGGATCCTCCTCTCCCTTTTGCCGGAGCGAGGCTCTCACACAGTCCCTCCCTTGCAGGGGTTCAATTCCTCGTTCCCTAAGCGTTTGCCCTCACTGCCCTCACTTCACTGCTCAGACTTCTAGTCGCCAGGGAACCGGGAGCTGGCCTCAGTCAAATGCACCCCTCAGGGCAGGGCCACCACTCTAGCTAAAAACTTTGATCTTGCCACCGTTGTATTCCAATTGGGCTGAAGGAGGCAAACCAATAACTTTGAACTTTAAACTGTCACCTATACATAATGTAATGGAATTTATTTGTTCCCTAGCTTAAATACTTGCCCAAACACCACTGGACTTTATATTTTTACACTGGACTTTATATATATTTCTTGAACTGTCAAGAAAGAATAAGGTTATCATAAACATCAATAAACCAATCCCTCCAAAGGTTTTTATCCATAAATACATAGATTGATAAATTTATCCTAATAAAAAAACATAAATTTAGCTGACACAGTCTCTCAAGTGAGATGATTTAAGTCTGTCAACAAATTCAGATGTGACAGAATATAGTGGCTGAGATATTTATTAATGAACTATCTGTGTTGTCCATTTTTCTAACCAACTATTTTGTTCAGAGATGTACTAAGAACAAGGCAATAGACTGTGGCTTTGTTGAGAACCCCATGTTGAAAATCAACTTCTGATGTTTTAACAAGCAAAGTGACCTGAAATCTTAACTGGAAAATGTAGTTTAACAGTTCAGTACAATTATGTATGTTTGAATATTTATATCACACATGTACATTTTAAAGGCAGCATTGGAGAATTCTATGCTTAAGAAAAATGAATAACCTTATTTTGGCTGTGAAAATTTATTCTTGAGAACACTAAATAGAGTTCAGACTTGTGATGCACCTTTTCTATTGCTGTATTGTAAATTGAAACCTAGGATTCTTTCTTTGAAGCCATGATCTAAAGACTGCTATGTAACAGTGGTTAAAAAAAAAAAAAAAAAAAAAAAAAAGTCTGTGTGTGGGGAGATGCAAAATAAAGTATTTTCCCTAAAATATTAAATTTCATGTCACATGTATGAAGATATATGCATAATTTGAAATCCACCTGCTCCCTGAGAATCAGCCACCAGGAATCTTTTCCTAGTCCTAAAGTCTGAAAAAAGATTCAGTTTAGTGAAAGTAAAATGCCTTTTTGGGGTGACAATCAAGAGGAGTTGGCAGTTCAGGCAGACCAGGGGTATCATGGGTATCAAACCTTTATAGTAGAAGTGTTGCAGTTGATAGTGGGTGTGGTGACCAGAAGTTCAGGGCCAAGTCACATCCATGGTTTTCTGGTTGAAAGAACGTTGCATAGGGGAAAGGCTCAGTGGTCTTTGGGCTGGGTTTTGAGGTAAGGCATCATCTCAACCAGAGGGAACTGTCAAGAAAGAATAAGGTAGATACCTGATTTTAAAGTGTTAGGCAAGTTAGTTATAAAGTCAAGGGTGAGACTCCAGGAGGCAGAGCAGGAGCATCTTGTGTGCAGTAACCAGGTGGTGGTGAAGTCCAGACTGGACTGTCTGTGAGGATGATCTCATGAAGACCCCCAGGTGGATACACACAAGAGCTTTGCTCTCTTGCATCTAGAAGAAGCCTTAGTCTTTAGGTGTTGGCTCATATAGCGTCATTTGAAAGAAGTAAATTCTAAAGTTCATGTAGTGTCTAACAGTATGCATTTCAATAACCTTGCATTAACTAAACCAGGGCTGCAGACACGTGTGTTTTATTAATAGACTTTCCCCATAGGTAAATGACAACAATCAACTATGTTAATTGAGGTAGTTTCAAGGTTATATATAATATATGTATATATAGGTATATGTATATATACAAACATATCAGGTTTGTACTGATATTACATACGTATTTTACCTCTGATTCATCAGAAAACTTGAAATGTGACTCATAATCAAGCCACCCTCAAAAATAAACAAATATGCTCTTTCTATTTTAATTATTTTTAAACCAGAATTCATTGATGGAATATAAAAGCAATGTAATTTCAGAATGAAATCCTTTAAAGTAGCAGTTTTGGTGCACACAAACTGATTAAAAAGCATTTCATTTCCTTACAGTCACTACAGCAAAACTCAATAATTTATTTATTTTACACACCCATTCCATCAGTAGGCATGCTTAGCTTTTTAGCTATTTGCATGGTGTTGAATAAGATGGGCATTCGAACAGACATATCAGAAGTATTTTGAGTTATCATATCTATCTCATGATAATATTGCCGTACTTATAAAACTTTCATCATGATAGTCTTCATTTGATAAACTTGATGTAGAGCTTAATGGTGACACTAGAGAGCCAGTTACCTTTAAATAAAATCAGATATATTTATAATAGTCAAAGACCTTAATTCTTCTGCTTTTAATATTATAAAGAACTCTCACTCACATTTGCAAAAAGAGTAAAACCATTTTCCCCAACAAGAAAGTGTATGTAAAATTTATTAATTTTGTGTATAAAATCAGAAGTAGCTGGTTTTAAATAATTTGCATAAATACTGTGTGAAAATTTTATGGTTTTTCACATTTAATTTGTATAAAATGTTACAAATTTATTTAAAAGATTTTCTAAGTGAAATGTTAGTTTCAGAAGAGTAGAGATTGAGTAGTTTTTATTGCCCCTTATACACCTAGTACCTAGCATGGACCCCAGCATATTTAGGCACTCAAGAAAAAATCAATTCATAGATTCTAAACAACTTTAATATATTTATAATACATAACTTAATGTTATTTGTTTCTGTTTTCTCAGTAAACAGGTATTAAAAACATATCCGTTTATCCTGAGGTATTCTGTGAAATTTTATATAATTATTTAAAGTATTGAGAACTAATGTTTATACAACAGCATTACTAGTGACTTTTAGTAATATGCGCTCCACACTCAAGTGTTATAAATCAGATAATAAAGCAAGATACTCATAGTCTATAGGCTTTATAGCACTCAATGTAGCATTTTGATGTCAGAAGTGATACTAGTTTTTAAGAATAATAGAAATAAAGTAAAAAACAAAGAAAACTATTCTTAATGCAATAAAGAGGTCTGTCTGAAAAAAGTCCAACAAGAATGTTTTGCACAGCAGCCAATGAGAGTGGACTGGAATGCACATGCATAAACAATGACGACTTCACTGTACTAGTCAGTGAAGGCAGTAGACACCATTGAGTGAGCATGTGTACTGTGTGCCTGTCGCATTCCAAATGACTAAGTGAGTAGAGCACTGAATCTTAATCAAATTTTGCCTTAAGCCTGCACATTCCTCCATGAAAACTATTTGGATGATTCAGAAGACCTCAGTTATGAACCACTAGTGATTGGCAGATTTGTCATGACAACACAGCAGCTCATACCTTATATCTCCTGCAGAGTTTTTTGTGAAACATCAAATCACCCAGGTGACTCAGTCCCTCTACAGCCCAGATTTAGAACCTTTTGACTCATGGCTTACCCTAAAACTAAAATCACCCTTTAAAAGAGGAGAGATTTCAGACCATTGATGACATTTAAGAAAATAAAATGAGGCATCTGATGGCAGTTGTGAGAACTTTGAGGTCTTAAGGTGTGTACTTTGAAGAGGACTGAGGCGCCATTATCCTATTACAACATTCCTTGTATCTTATTCAATAAATGTCTCTATTTTTCATATTACATGGCTGGATACTTTCTGAACATACCTTGTATATAACTTAAGAAGGAGGGTAAGGAAATAACCATGGATCCTTTCGGAAACTATCCTGAGGTAGAGGGTTTACACAGAGAGAAACTGGAGGGTTAGGTGAGAAAAGTGGATCCTCATTGAGAAACTTGGCTGTCAGACTATGGAAATGAATAATTGGTAATACAATTAAAAGCTATTTTAAATCCCACTGAAAGAAATAAAATTTTTAAAAAGCTATATTTTTTGAAAGTCCATTACTTCTAGTAAGAGTGGCTGGAAGGTAGGAAGACAAGGTGGAACATAACTGTAGCAGTGAGGTTTAAAAAGGCTGGATGGGAAAGTGGTAGAACTCTGTGAGTGGAGAGATAGTTCAGTGCTATGGTTTATAAGATGAAAATGGTACATACTTGGATATGGAGGAAGGACTAGAGAAGGAGAACAAAAAATATACCAGGTATTCAAGCAAGGGATAAGTGCTGTCATTACAGGAAGCAGGTGATATCACTGAGCATAGTGAAGACACCAAGATTATGGAAGGCATAGATGATTACTGGTGCTTGATTTAGATATTTGGGGTTTGATGATGGTATGACTTCTATGAGAAATTATAAATATAGTGCTGGAACTCAGATTAAGATGTAGAGATGTGGATGTAGATGTTAAAGGCATTGTTATTAAATATGAAATGAAGAAAATGGGTAAGTTTTTCAAGAATGTAATCCAAATGGAAATTAACCTGCTAGTTTGAAATATTAGTTAGTAAGTAAACCATTTTTTATTTTAAGTCACATCATAAGTTTATGAATTTCACCAGTACAATGATTTCCAATCATGTTGATATTGAGAAACATTTTTAAAAAATCATACCTGATAATTATTCTCTTAGTGTATGTTGATTTTGAAATATGCTGAGTATGAATTCAGTAGTCTTCCCAGTGAAGTTATATGCTATTAATCACTGCCATTAAATAGATTTATAACATTTTGCATGTGTGTAAGGTGTCTGTGATGAAGTGATATGTGAAATACGTATAAGCCTATGAGATTCTTCCAGTCTTCCTGATGGCCCTTATTTCACATAAAAGCTGATGGGATTTCCAATGGTCCATTATGAATAGCTCTATAGAAAGACTACAAATGCCTTAGAATGAATCCAGAACTGAGAACAAAGACTTTCCATTTTTAAGATTCTAAGTTTAAAAAGCAGAAGTTACACATTGATTAAGGGATTCATCTGAATAGATAAAACCATCACTTTTCTTGATGTCAGACAAAATAACCCTCTGAGCTGGAGAGAAGTGGGGGTGAAGGTGGGTAGTTTGGGTGAGAAGAAGGGTGCTGTGAACCTGAGGGGTTGGAACACATTTGAATCCTCTTGGAAATATTAAAGAATGGCAGAGTTATGGTTTATGTCTCAGACTTAAGCTACACAAGAGGGCCAAGTGGAGAGGTTCAGAGATAATCTCCAAAAGCTTTCAAGTATTTCCTACAGGTGTTAGAGGTAGTCTGAACACTTCATGTGGGCTCTACTTGTGGTGGGGAATTGAAATAAGAAAAGGAAAGGGTCCTTCCTAGGAGGTATCCAGATTAGGATGACAAACTAAACATCAAAAAGTTGTAGTGTGGGTCATTGTGCCTGGACCAAGAGGGAAAAAAATATCAATTTTCAAGGACTGTCATGTCCAAGAAGTCAAAGAGGGGGCTAACTCAGCAGAGAAAAGAAAGGGCAATCATAAAACATGTGAACTGGTATAAATGATAATAGAATGCAATTTTGCTTTGTGAGAATCAGGTTATATAGACATAAACAGTTTGAGATGAAAAGAACTTAACTCTTTCCTACCTTGTGGAAATAATATCATAGCTAGCAGGCACTAGTTATGATATTATTAAGTTAATTAGTTGATTTATTTTATTATTATTATTATTTTCATCTCTTTCCACCTGCAGAGAGCTAGAATGGGTGGCTTATCTCTCAGACAGAACATACCCAGAGGAGCACAGGCTGGGTTGGTTCTCCAGGGGATTAGAAAGAGGAGAAATAAACACTGTGATGAGGTCAGTGGCTGCTAAAGAAGGATGAACCATGAGTAAAGAAATAAGAAAAGAATTTTTATAAAAGTATCATTAATTCTTTTAATATTATGGAATAATATTCAGATTTGGGGTCAAAGGGCTTCAGTTTTAGACACCTTTCTCCTATCCTAGAATGATTTCACTTTTTCAAGCATTCTCACAGATTGTCTCTAGACAGATGATCATACTTACTTGAAAATATAGTAACAATGCAGCAGACATTTATCATGGTCTGCCTAATGCCACCAAAGGTAAGGTAAGAAGGTAGTTCTGTAGATGTGGCAAGATGTAGGTCAATGGAGACCTTTTAGAGATCATTTCTGTAGAAGGGTTGAAAGAAGAAATTGCCAAAGATTAAGTAAAAATAAATGAGTAAAAAAGGAAAGAAATGACTGAAGACCAAGAAATGTGTCCACAAAAAAAGTGGTTTGCAAGAGTTAGAAAAAACAACCAATGTAACATCTAGGCTAGAGAGAAAGAAGCCAATAGAGAGAAATTGCTTGAAAATACTGGAAGAAGGGGAGAAATATAATTTATGAATTGCTGTTAACTTTAAATCAGATATATTTAATAAGTAAAGGCATTTTACAGGGTTGTGTCATTAGTATTGGAGAAAAAAACATTCAACTAATAGTTATAATCTATTCATAAGCATGAAGAAATCATGTTTAGGTATTATTTAGAGAACATTAGTAAAGGCAAAAACTATGTTAAATCTATTAATAGACCTGAAATAAATCATGCATTAGGTGCAATTACTGGGAGAATATTTAGATCATTGAAGATAATTTGACAACAAAATTCTGTTTAATTTACCCACCTATTTTTAATGAAAACCTGATATTTGCGATTTATTATTTTGTATATTTATTATACCAGCACATTGGTGTAAGAATAATACTGTGAGATAGTAACAAACTGCCTGTTCTTCTAAAGAGCTATGAGAATAGCCCAAGCATTCTAACTTTACATTAAGTTTCTATCATGATTTTATTTTAAATTAAATCTCGCTTTATACAGGGAATACTTTTCCTGTAAGTGCTTCTGTAAGCTGTCAACTGTTCCGTTACAGGTTACTAATCTCCCTGGCAGAATCTGGGCCATTATACAGTCCCTTGGATCTAGTTACTTACTTTCTGATTTTATTTTCATGGTCATTTCCCTTCCACAGACTCTTATTGCCACATTTTTGCATTATTACTGAAGTCAGGATATTTAGTCTTGTAATTTGTCTTACTTTTAATCTCTTCCTTTTTTAAAAATTCTAATACCTAATCTTCTTTAAGCACATCTTTAATCATTATATTATACTCTCTTTTTCAAGAATCATTAGCACCTCTGAGCTTCCCCATTGTTATCCTTTAATTATTTTCTTCTCGCAGATGAGAAATAATACATTGTCACTGTGCCCCTAAATGGAATTTATATGTCCTACCATAGCATAAATCATTTGTCTCATCTAGTTTATGTTTAATTAGTTTATACATTGAAACTAAATCTATTATATGCCTATTTGGACCAAACTCTGTTTTAGGCCCCAGCAATATAAAATAGAGATGGATCTATGATGGAAAATGACAAAAACCCATGGCATTGGCCCTTGAGCACACTGGCCTGGTATGTATGGCAAGCACATGGGAAAACCAGATTCCAACATAGAATTCAAGAGAACACAGAGATGAAAGGATAAGTTGATATTTCAGAAAAAAATAGCTAATGATGATGGGGTGCTAGGTATAGGTGTGTGGTTGATTAGGTGATGTCACAACAAAATTGTAATCAGTTCACTGAAGCCAGATGACAAAAAACCACATGGGTTAAAAAGTGAACTGACAGGGAAATCCTAGAAGATTTGAAACAGAAAAGTACCATGAAAAAAAAAAAAAAAAGCCTATTTAGAAGCAACCATTTTGGAAGCAGTGTGGAGGATGAGTTTATGTTGATCGCACTGCAGGCAAGTTGACAAGATGGAGGGCTGTTATGCAATAATATGGGTGGGAATAAAGACAGTACCTGCATAGATGAAATTAAGTAAACAGATTTAAGTGACAGTTTGGTACTTTTTAAATTAATAGACTTTATATTTTATAGTAGTTTTAGGTTGACAGAAAAATTGAACAGAAAGTACCTAGAATCTTGTATACTGTCTCAAATATCTTTCTAGTTTTCCCTCATAAATGTCTTGCATTAGTGTGGTACATTTATTAAAATGATGAACCAAAATTGATGCATTATTATTCATCACAATTCTCTCTCCTATATTATCTTCTAGAGGTTTATAGTTTTGCGCTTTACATCTAGGTCTACAATTCATTTTGAGTTAATGTTTGTGAAAGGTGTAAGATCAATGTATCGGTTCTTTCCTTTTCTTTTCTTTTCTTTTTTTTTTTTGCATGTAAATGTCCTATTGTTCTACCCCCACTTATTGAAAAGACTATTCTTTCTGCATTAAATTGCCTTTGCCTCTTTGACAAATATCAGTTAGGTATATTTGTGTGGGTCTATTTCTGGGCTTCCTATTCTGTTCCACTGACCTATTTGTCATTCTTTTTACAATGCCACACAGTATATTGAACACCATATCTTTATAGTAAGCCTTGAAGTTGGATAGTGTTAGTTATCTAACTTTGTTCTCTTTCTTTAGCATTGTACCAATTATTATGGGCCTTTTGCCTTCCCATATAATCTTTAGGATCAGTTTACTGAAAAAGTATCTACTGGAATTTTGATTGGTATTATGTTGAATCTAAAGATCAAATGAGATAGAATCAATATCTTAACAGTATTATCAAGTTATTATTATTAACAATACAATCATAAGTTGCCATTATAAACACTGGCTAGTGTGTATTTGAAATCGTGAGTTAAGTATACAGAAATTAGGGATTACTTCTAGATCTCTGATTAGGGCACATAGATGGGTCTCATCACTGTGTTTGGCAAAATATTCCAACATGACAATAATCAATTAGACATTAAATGTTTAGAATTAGAATTTCCACAGGGAAATCTGATAGATACAACTGAATATGTGGTTGAATCAAGAGATCTGGAATACAGGTGGCTGAACAGGGAAGAAATATTTGGAAATATCCAGCATGCATGTAGTTGAATCTATGGATGTACATGATGTTGCCTAGGAAAAATAAGTGGTGTGCAAAGAGGAGATAAATGAAGATGTTAGGAAATGCAAAAATCTAAGGGTGGATAGAGGAAAAGTTTCTCAGGAAGGAATCACAATGAGAATACTAGACATGAAATGAAATAAAGCAATAAACAGCAGATAAGATTGTTTGGGAAGCCAGAACAGAAAAGAATTTCAAGAAAAACCCTTGCCAGTAGGGTCAAATAGAATAGAATAGCATAAAGTATAAAGTAGCAAGGGAAAAAACATATTCCATAGACATGAATAAATAAAGCCACAGATAAACACAAGTCACTTTAAAATGCTTACCTTGAAAAAGGGAGCAATATAATTAAAGAGAAATACTATTGTTATTTCTAATATAATTGTCATAATTGTCATTATCATCATTATTATTTTTAAACTGGTACAAATTATTGTATGTTTATATATTGAGGGCAAAGAACTAGTAAAAGGTTGGAAGGGGAGATAGAGGGATATTTTATCAAAGTGATGAGAAGAACTGATTCATAGCACAAATGCAGAAATTATCCTGGACAAGGGACACTTTTTTCTCAAGCAATTAATAAATCAATAGGGAGGTGATTGATGATTGACAGTAAGCTTGAAATTTAGGCCCTAGAAAAAAATGGAATATAAATTATTAGTATCTAATAATCACTTGACAGAAGTTATTATAAATATTTTTCCTTAGATCCTCAATATTTAAGAAAATTTAAACTAAGTTGCCTCCAATGTTTTATTTTAAAAACAGCATGTTTTGCTGGAGATAAAGTGTGGAAATTTTCAACTCTTCCCTGAAATCATGCAAAATAAAATATGAAGATGACATTGGCATTGCTCAATGAGGCAACTCACCAGGCTCTTTCTCATACCTGAGAGTATGACAAGGCAGCCATGTTAGACAGTGTTGCAAATCTGTATTTCTTAGCACACATTTTAGAAAGCTTGAACAGACCAGTTTTCAGATCAGTGGATGGATGGATAAGGCATGGAAGTCTGGCCATGAGTTTGTTCCTTGAATACAATCAGGTACTACCAGTTTTAGTATTTCTTACTGATGCTCTTTTGGCTTCCTTTCTGTCAGTCAGGTTCTAGTCATAAATAATTTCATGTAGAGAATGGATTCTATTTTAATGAAAGAAATAAGTGATCACAGCTGGTGGAAGACTAGTGGGATATGAGGTTATCAGTACTCAGAGCCAGAGGAAAACTGCGAGGGTGCTAGGAACACTGGGCCTGAGAGCGTGTGCTAGAGCTGCAAGTACCTGAAATGCAAAAAAATCATTGCATGTTTAGCTCTACCATATGTACAGAGACTGACAGCAAGAAAGTTTCCCTATTTTCCCATGTTCCTTCTTCCTGTGAGCCCCTCTGGGGAGGGAAATTGGCTAAGGACTTGGGGAAGTGTTCACAGGGACACCCTAGAGCCCATAAAATGCATAGCAGAGCCCAGAGGTGTAGAAAAGAGAAGTGAGGGCAAACACAATTACTGGTGAATTCAACTTTCCATCAGGAGCCTTCTTTGACAAGACTCTAGGATGGAAGGGTGTTTAAAATGAAAATCTCCACCACTCCAGCCATTCAGTTGGTCTGAATTTAGGACGTTTCAAAAGATCTAATCCCTAATGTTAGAATTTACCCTTAACAGAGATATAAGGAAGATGTTGACCACAAGCTTAGAGTCTCAGGAGGATTCACAGAGGATGTTTTGAGCTGTTATCCTGGAGGTTTTCCCACTCCAGAGACAGGCACTGCATTTAGATAAAACTTCAAGATTATGCCTATACTTGTACAGCAAGAAGAAAAGGAATGTGAGAGAGAAGTGCAAGAAATCTAGACCCCAGATATATTTTTCAAGGACATGCATTTTAGGCAGGTTGATTACATATGGAATTGAGGATCTGAAAACTGATTTCTGTAAAAATATTACAACATTGTATCTCTTAGGAAGTCTTTATGAACTTTTGCATGCATGGGTACTTCACTTTGAAGACTTCTGTGATAGATACCTTTAAAAAATATGTGTTGGCAAATCTAAATTTACACTCAAAGTATGCAAAAAAGGGGGGTGCTCATTTTCTGTTTTCACCCTTCCATGAATTCTTCTGTTAATTCCTCTTTGTGTGAGTTTGGTTAGCATGGAATTTAAATGCTCCATTTAAAGGACATCAGTTTAAAATGTGAAGTGATCACTTTGATTCAATATTAATATTTCACTTCTCTACCAAGAATGATTTTTCTCTTGCAAAGTATGTCCTTTCATAATTCTCCTTCCATGAGTGCAGTTTGAAGGTGGAGGTGGTGACACTCATGAGTATTCAATGCTGTCTTCTGATACATGGCTGGCTCCCCTTAGAATGTTCATCTTCTTCCTCTGAGGGTCCTGGAGGTTACTCAGTGACATGTTTCCTAATTTTAGGCAGGTTCCAAGCTGCTAAATTTGGGACTGTTGTTTCTTTCTGGCAGATCCTATATCTGAGGTCCCCTATTTCAACTTTGGTCTTTTCAAGTGTCAGGTCCTCTCAACTCCCCTGTGTCTCTAACAGAGGCTTCTGGTAGGTTACAATGTTATTGGCCAACCTGTCTTCAGCCTTCTCTCTGCCTGAACCTGCCATACTGCCTTGGCCACTTTAATGACCCAATCATAAGAATGTAGGTCCCTGTCCAGCTAAGTATCCCAACAGGAAATAGGGCATAATGTCCCTGTGTTTAAATCATATATTATCATTCTGGGCTTAGGCACAGAAATGAGGTAGTTTGGTCTGAGTTCTATGCTTAATCCTTAATAATCTCATTTAATAATAATTTGTTAACAACAAAATTAATTTGAGACTTGAAGCCTTTAGTTCTTGGACTTTGTGACATACCATCTGAAAAATGTTACTGTCTCTATTTTAATGTGATCAAATGGAAATATTTATTTTTCACCAAATTTGGCTTTTCACATAGCCCCATTCTGCCCTACAAAGGTCAAACATCCATAAATTATCATTATTTTAATGCATCATATTGAAAATAAATTACATTACAGATATAAAATAATTTTCAACTACTATTACAAATTCATTAAGTATTTGTTGGACACAATGACAAAAAAATTATAAGCTCACAAGTTTTTGCTGGGCGTTTTTTAATAAGCTTATTTACTGAAGTGTAACATGAATACAGACATGCACACAAATCATATCTATAGAAGTTCTTAGTTAATACAGATACATCATTCAAATTCTCAGGAAAAACAATAGTAAAGTATTTTTTTTGAAGAATCACTCAATTCCCATTTGATCGATGCCTATGCTGTTAGGACTACAACTGTGTGGCTAAAGCAGATTAAAAATAATAAATGTTGCCCTGGCTGGTTTGGCTTAGTTAGTTGGAGGATTGTTTCATAGGCTGAAACACAGTTTTGATTCCTGGTCAGGGCACATGCCTGGGTGCAGGTTCAGTCCGGCCAAGACGCTCTCTCACATCTGTTTTTCTCCCCCTCTCCTCCTCCCTTCCATTCTCTCTAAAAGCAATAAGCATGGCCTTGGGTGCAGATTTAAAAAAAGAATATATCTCCATTTGAGTATGTTACCAATTTTCCCTTCAGTGATGCAAAATTTTCTTTATCATTTTATTAGTTTAAGATGCTCTTTATCTTTTTTTAAAATAAGTTATTCTACTTTTACAAGAGACGTTCTACTTCTTTTTATTTAGTTAGTTAGTTATTAAAGATTTTATTTATTATTTCCAGAGAGAGAGGAAGGAAGAGAGGCAGAGAGGGAGAGAGGCATCAATGCATGGTTGCCTTTCACTTGCCTCCAGGTGGGGACCTGGCTGGAGACCTGAATCGCAACCTGGTTATGTGCCCTGGCTGGGGAATCAAACTGGAGATCTTTGGGTTTGCAGGCTGGTGCCTTATCCACTGTTCTACCAGCCAGGGCTAGATGCTCTTTATCTTAAGAAATCATACATAGGTAAAGGATTTTTGAAACATGTTTCTTTATTTTTCAAAGCTACTAGTGTTCTGTATGCTTCAAAGTATATTAGATACCAGAATATTTTTGTTTTCTCTCCTTTAGCTTTTTCATAGCTCTCTGATTAAGCAGGCATTTAATTACATTAAAATTATGCAGATTTAAATAATGGTAGAACTCTAACAAATTGTACAGTGACCTTAAGTAATAAATAAGAGTCCTTTGCAGAGTTTTACATGTCTAATTTCTTGAGAGGATCAAACTTTTGACTACTTAAAGTCATCATTAGTAGTGAGTCGTAATTAAACAATTATTAAAAAGTCACTAGAAGTAAATAAAATAAAAATTGAAGACAGAAAAAAAAGAAAACCCACCATGACACCTGAATAAAGAATTTGTGATTCGTGACAGGCATTTTTATTAAAAGCCTTATGTTAGTATCTTAATTAAAAGGCAAGGAAAACATAAGGCAGTCTCATTAACTGAGTATTCTGTATTTCCTGTTCCACATGAAAAGACCTCAAAAGAGCCTCCATTTCTAAATTTGGCCCTTAAAGCCAAATCGCTGTGATTAAAATAAAATCAGCTGCAATTATTTCTTGTATAACTTTGAAGAAAAACAAAATGTAGCAAAAATTCAGTTTTAATGTTTCAAAGATTTTGCTTCAGATCTAGAGACTAGAGAACCCTCTCATCAATTAGGCTCTGTTAATAGTGCAGAGGCTTCATGTTCATGAAAGTTTGTGACTTATACCCATAGTTTTCATTTTTAATTTATCTTCTCCTTTGAACAACATTTGGAAATAATAATTGGAAGATTTTTTTAAAACCAAGAGTAGACTATCAAATGGACTACCGTCCACCAGAGCCCTCTATAACTGAACATGGCTCCTGAAATATTGTATCTTGATGCTAGAACCCACTAATGTTCGAATTATGGCAAAGACTTCACAAATATGGGTTAGGTTACTGGTAGGCAGATGTCCTAGATTAATTATGGTGAGCCCTAAATGCAATCATATGATGTATCATTATAAGAGGAAGGCAGAGGGAAACTGGACTACACAAAGAGGAGACGCAGAAGGGAAAATGGGGCTGACAGAGGTTTGGAGATGTTGGCTTTGAACGCTGGAGTGATGCGCGATAAACCAAGGAAGTGGGAAAGCCATCAGAAACTGAGGGACAAAGGCAGATAGATTCTCCATGAGAGCTGCCAGAGGGAGGGTGTCCCAGGTGACAATTTATTTTGGTCTAGTGATACTCATTTCAGACTTCTGGCCTCCTGAAGCATGACAGAATACGTTTCTGCGTTTTTCAGGCACTGGGTTCATAGTAGTATGTTACACTAGCCATAGGACCCTAACACATGCACCGAGTATCACCTATGGAGAGAAATAGGTTACAACAGCAACTGGGTTATGTGAGGTCAATATGATTCTCGTATGTTTCTTTCAAATTGAATATTACCCAGATAAGAGAGTTTTCCAAGTTTATCTTTAAAAAAAAAAAACAACAAAACTAGTTTGTATTGTTACAGACTTATTGACTGTAATTGAGTAACTCCCTGGCTACCTTTTAAAATAATTAGGATTGTAATTTGTGACAACTTTTTCTAGTCATGCATCAAAAAATAGCCATTACCCAGTATGAAACTCAGTTGGGTAAATTCAAGTAATTTTCTCAGTGGGGTGAAGTTTGAAAAGGTTTAAATTATGGATGCTTTTCAGCTATAATTATGATGCTATATTGGCTGAATGTAAATAGATTAAATTTATGGTATTTTTGGCAGTAAGGAAATTTTTTATTCACATTCCCATATTCATAAAGCATGTGACTGTTGAAAAACAAGTGTAGAAAGCTTGCCATCATGATACTTTCTTTCATAGTTTGAACATAAATATAAAATCATACTTCAAAATTTTAAAAGTATTTCAGTAATTTTTTTTTAGAATTTCAGTTTTGTGACATTTTCTCAAGATTGATCTTGAATACTTTTCTCCTTTTCAATTACTTTTAAAAAATGATGAAAAATATACCATTTGTCAACAGACTTTTGATTGTGTTGTAGGCTTGATATATGATAGGAAAAATTTGTTTGTACTTGAAAGAAGGTTTCTGCATTTGAAAACAGACATCTGCAATCAAGGAACAACAAATCTTAACCTAGACCAGAAAGAAATTGGATGCACTTTCTTTTACATGTAGGCTGAAACTTTTTTTGAAAATTGACAAACTTCTTTGCATAATACCACAGGCTAGACTCAACCTTATGATTATTTTATGAACATTTATATTTCCGCTTTATAGCTAAAATAACTAAGCCTGAGAGCAATTAAATATTTTCTCCTTGGAGTTATAAGTCAGGGCTGAGAACCAGGCCTACCCACCTCTTGGCTCTGTCCATTCAGTATTACCTTAATTGTACAGTCATTTCATTAATTAGCATAATAATTCCACTCTTCCTGGTCATTAACCTTTATTTGAATATAGAAAATAAAGTTTTGACTATTTATACACTTTAAAAAAAATCATCTTCTCTCAAAAATTACAGGAAAATGTCATTCAGTAAATAATGAAATGGGGCCCTGGATCCCATTTTTTTTACTTGAAAAAACAGGGGCCCATGTTTTTACTTGATTAAGTAAAAATAAATTTTTATCTCCTGAGATTTATGATGTAGTGTAATGAGTTTTCAAAAGAAAAAACGGGCCATAACATGAAGTGTTCCTGGCTCTCATAATCTTATGACAGTAAGTTTCATCACAAAGTTCACCATCAGGATATTTATTGTTTTTATTATTCCAGAGAATTTATGTCCATGTCAAAGTCAGACTTCTTTAAGCATACACACTTCAAAAATTTTTACAAACCAATTGCATCACTTAATACATCATCATTAGACTCAGTTTAATGAAAGAGTAAAGGAATATGATAATCTGAGTACTTATGCTCCAGGACTAGACTGGACTGGCCCCTTAGCATACATGATCTTATATGGCCACTGGCATCTTTAGTATCACTAAGAGTAGTTTCCTTCCCTGACTGCATGTCAGGAATATTAAGAGATGTTAAAAACTTACTAATGCCCAGGCTAGACATTACCCCCCAAAATTAGAATCTTCAAATGGTCTAAAACAGATATCAGTATATATATTTTCAAAATCTTACAATTAAGTTAAAATATGAAGCCAGGTGTAGGGAAGGGTTCCTAGCTTCAAGGCAAAAAGTATGACCTGTATGAGCTCTATTTGGTCAGCACATATATAAAATTCTGGAGATCTGCCTTCATCAAACAGACTCTCAGGGAAAAATACCTCTAATAAGTATAAGGCATTAAAATATTAATTCAGTTTTCTTTTGCTCATTTTTCTCATAATCAAAACACATCAATAATCATAAAATTGCTTTTGCAAAGCACTCTTGCCTCTCACTGATACACTAGTTTGTGTTCTCTATACTCAATTTACTGTTTCCTTCTGTAAGTCAAAAACACATATCTGGTCTGGGGAATTTCAGTTAAAAGAATTAGAAATGCGAATAGAAAATATGAAGCATAGCACCTAGGTATATTCAGTTACTTAATCAAGTAAGCTAATTACTTAGGACTGGCCTCATTTGGAAGGGTAATATGGGAAACTACTAAGCATAAAAATCAAGTAAAATTACATAATTTTAAAACTGAGTTTTTGTTAATTTTCTCTCTATATAACTGGTTTGTTTATGAAGCATATTCAATATTGCCAACAAAGTTTATTGCCAAATGGGTTGTATTTCTTTCATCCTTTTCCATCTAAAGGACTAAAGAAAGAGATAACACATGGTATAAATTCACTAGTAAAATTCGCTAATGGTTCTCATGAGCCATGGAAGAGATATCACAAAGATAAAAATTACTTTCATAAAATAATACTGTTTCAGATTCAGTGTTTTCTATTATTTTAAAAACAAAGATTAATTTAATAAAATGTAAGCCCCCAAACTACCTTTAACTATCAACATATAAAGTACAATGATTTTTAGTTTAGGGATTTTTTTTTGTTGTTCCATTTTGTTGATGTGTCAAAAATAACATTTTTTTTTAAATACTCTTCAAGTATTTAACAAAAGAAAATACTAGTATTAATTAATATTGTTTAAAAGTAGGCCTCTCAACTAACAACAAGCAAAGCAGAACCAAATATATGAATACAGTGAATAGGCCTTCAGTGGTCAGGGGGAAGGGGGTTGGGGGGAGGGGGGAGG
>PVIW01005511.1:45272-86324 GCA_004026585.1 Noctilio leporinus | reverse complement strand
ATTTATGTAGCACCTACTTTCCAAGACATTTTTCATGTACTATCTGACTTAGTCATCACAAAGTATGTTTGTTATTTCCCTACTTTGTAAGGGTGGCAACTGAGATTTGAAGAGGTTGATGAACTTTTCTGAGAGGTGGCAGAGTCAAGAAGTGAATCTACTGCCTGTCTTGTATCTACTGACCTCTGCTTCTGAAGACTTTAGGACAAACCCACTAGAGAGCTAATTAGTTTTTTCATAGAGCAGCTATTTGATGTTTGGTTTAGAAGTCATGAAAACCTCTCTGGTTCCATGTAGGGACTGGATTGATATATAAGTCTTATACAAGTTCTTCCTACAATTTTATGGGGGAATATTCTATGAAGAATATCTGTGATTTGTTCAGGCCTCTATTATAATAGTGTACTTGACAATTATTTTTACATTTTCCTCTATGTTCAGAATTATTTTGAGTAATAACCATGGGTTAAAACAAATGATGAAAGTGGCCAGAAAAGTAATAAAATTAAAATATTCACTGAACTATTACATATATATATATATTTAAATCAGGAAAACCAAAGAGATATTATAGTACAAAAGAGTAAAACAAAAATTAATAGACAAACTAAATAAACTCATAGATATAAACAACAGAATGGTGGTTACCAGAGGGGGAGGAGGGAGTGGGGAGTATAAAGTGGATGATAAAGGGGAGCAATAGATAGTAATGGAAGGGAGCTAGACTTCAGGTAGTAACCACACAAGAGAGTACACAGATGTCAATTATAATGTTGTACACCTAAAAATTATATAGTTATTAACTAATGCTTCAATAAACAATAACATAATTTTAAATTATATTAATCTATTTTAAAAACAAGAAAATCTATATATTGGTGGACCATTGTAATTGATTATAACATTTGAAGTTCTGTTTCTAGCCTTCTGCAAATTTCTAACTTTTTAATACATAGACTCCAAAGAGTTATGCAGATGGATAGAATTAAATTAACTTCTTTCTTCTTTTTTATAATCATTATGTTATTAATGTCCTTTATAAATTATTATTTAAAATGCAGATCTGGCCAGTGTCACAGAGACATGAACTGCACAGGAACAAAGCTTAATGATTCCAAATTGCTATGAACTTATTCTCAAAATAAACTGTGTGTAGATGTGTTTGAATGCTTTGGGAGCCAACTATATAACTAGGAATTATCTGAATTAACTTCTATGTTCAATATACTATTTATTAACAAATAATAATATGTGCTCATTAAAATATGTTTATACACATACCTATATACATTAATTATATACTAAATTGTAGAAAAATAATTGTGTATATTATTTATTTATGGAATTAAAACATAACAGTACCTATATTAGTTCTTTAAAACTGTGCTCTCCAGTATAGTGGCCAATGTCCACATGTAGTCACTTACCTTAAATTTTTAATTATTAAAGTTAAAATAGCATTTCAGTTCCCCAGTCACATTAACTATACTTTTCATGCTGAATGGGCATGTGTGGCTACTGACTACAGTAATGGAAAGCAAATATATAGAATATTTTTATCATATAACAATGTTTGGCAGCTTTGGTTTGAAATTTATATAGGCTATAAAAGTGTCATATAGCCCTGAATGGTTGCACAGTGGATAAGGTGCCGACCTGTGAACCCAAAGATCACTGGTTTGATTCCTCAGCCGGGGCACATAACCAGATTTCAAGCCAGGCCTCCAGCCAGGTCTGTAGCTGGAGGCAGGTGAAAGGCAACCTTACACTGATGTCTCTCTCCCTCTCTGCCTCTCTCCCTTCCCCTCTCTCTAAGAATAATAAATAAAATCTTTAAAGAAAAGTCATACAAGTAAATACGCACACACACAAAAACAACAATCCAATTTAAAATTGGGCAGAGGACCCGAGTAGACATTTCTCCAAAGAGGACATATAGATGGCCAATAGAAATATGAAAAGATGCTCAACATCACTAATCATCAGATATATAAAAATTAAAACCACAATGAGATATCACCTCACATATGTCAGGATGGCTATCAATAAACAAGCAAGTGCTGGTGAGGATGTGGAGAAAAGGGAACCCTAGTGCTCTGTTGGTGGGAATGCAGACTGGTACAACCACTTTGGAAAAAGAGTATGGAGGGTCCTCAAGAAACTAAAAATGGAACTGCCTTCTAAACCAACAATTCTACTTCTGAGTAGAATATATCTGTAGCAACGCAAAATACTAATTGGAAAATATATATACCCCTATGTTTATTGTAGCATTATTTTTAATAACCAAGATGAGTAGATAGAAAAAAAGTAGTGGTACAAAAATATAATGGAAAATACTTGGACATGAAAAAGAAGGAAACCTTACCATTTAAGACAGCATGGTTATTATGCTAAGTGAAGTAAGTCAATGAAAGAAAAATACCATACGATTTCACTTATATGAGGAATCTAAAGGAAAATATAAGTGAATAAATAGAACAGAAATGGACTCACAGATAGAGAACAGACTAATGATTGTCAGAGGGGAGAGGGTTTAGGCCACTGGGTTAAAAAGGTGAAGGGATTAGGAAGTAAAAATTGATAGTTACAATATTGTCATGGAAATATAAAAGTACAGCATAGGAAATATAGTCAATAATATTTTAATAACCATGCAGGCTGTCAGGTGGATACTGGGAATATTGGGAAAGTGATATTTTTTAAAGTATATGATTGTCTAACCACTATGCTGCACACCTGAAACTAATAAAAAATAATAGTGAATATAAACTGTAATTGAAAAAAATGAAAATAAAATAGACAAAACTAAAAAAAACAAAACAAAACAAACAAAAAAAAAAACATGTATCAGCCAAATAGTTCATGGATGAGAACTACTTTATGAATAAAATAGTTTAGAATTGCCAGTGCAATGGAATGATAACCATCAGGCTGACTTTTTCTAGGAGTTGTTATATAAAATTTTCCCACAGACAGTGCACCCCTTGTTTGCCCTCGCTGGAGCCAGTCATTCCCACCAGCCTGCCCCAGGTTTGTCACTGTGGCTCTCATCTAAATTCTTACAGGTATGTGGCGGGAGATGAACTCTCCACCTTGCTGACAGGCTTTAGGGAGGGCATGATTAGTATGGTTTGGATGCCAAGTTATTCTACCTCCTCAGGGAACATGTTCCATCAATCATTCTCTATCTTTCCTCTACCTCCTGGCAATTTATCATGAATCTAAGCAAGCTGCATTTTACCCTCATAAAAATGCACATTTTTGTACCTTGGCTTCATCTTCTATCTCTGGCCAACTTTGAATCATTACATTTCTTTTCACATTCTAGTTTCCTGAAATAGTCTCTCATTCATTCTTTGCTCCATTGTAATCCATCTTCCACAAAAGCTGCCCTGGTTATAGCCACCCAAGGTCTACAGGAAACCATCCCTGGCTTACCTCTGTGCTCCCGCAGCATCTAGTTCATTGCTGCTTTCACACCATTTTCCACAGTGCACTTGAACGGGTGGAATTGCTTGTCTCTTGTGTTCCGGATAAGTAAATTCCTAGAAGATATTATAAATATCTTATTCAGTTTTCAACTTCCAAAGCTTTTGTATAGTGGTCACTAAGTAACCATTTGTGGAAGAAAGGATGGAAAGAAGGGTGGGAGGTTTACTGTTATTTTGAATAACTTAGTTGTGAATTAAGGGTAGGGACGAGAGGACCAGTGATGTGTTGTAGTGCCTTCATGTCAGCTACATGCTCAAGGCTCCAGAGCACTTAAGATGATGGATTATGGTCAGAAAGCCATTCTGCCTGTGTCAAGATACTCCCTAATGCTTAGGTTATTGAAGATGTGTCGATGATCCACTAAAAAGCAATATCCTGAAACTCCTCATGGCTCTCTATTCAGTTAAGTGTATAAAGTGTAATGCAGGGCTTGTTTTATGTTAAGCACTGTGCTAAAACTAAGGGTACTAACATAACTAAGGCATCCTATTTACTCTTAAGAGCTAAATTTATTTGGTAGGGAAAGAAACAAAATTTAGAAACCATTGAAAGGTTAATGATAGTTAATTTAGCACTCACAATTTGCCAGCCTAGGTGCTTCATCTATATTTCCTTGTTACATTATCATACCATTCTTTAAGATTGGTATTAATATTTATTGCCATTTTATAGGTGAGGAAACTGAGACACAAAGGGGATGAGTAATATGCATAAGGTCCCACAGATAGTAATTTGTGGAATTGGGGTTGTATGTAAATAGTCTGATGGTTTTGGGTATTTGTAAGGATTTGAAAGACACTATGGAGCATAATTATATATGACTCATTTCAACACGCAAAAATGTAAAGTTGTGAGAGAGTACAGGCAATCATTGAGAGTCTGAGACACACCTGGGTGCAAATACTCACATAGAGACAGACTTTGCTTCCAGATTGAACCACCAGGAGCTGTTCAGTGAAGCTTGGCTTTGGGAGGACCTAAGGTAGAAGTTACCAGTGAGGTATGTTATGCCTCTGTGCTCACTAGTCAAGCCAGGCTGCCTAAGAGGTTACAGTGGCTGGAAACCTTCAGTAAACACATTGTTTCTAGGGGTAGCTAGGGGTTTGGTATTTTAAACAGTACATCATAAACCCCCATGCTTTGTTTTGAAAAAGAACCAAAGCCAGGTATCCAGACATCTCCAGAAATAAAGATACACTTTTTTGTAGTCTAGCTATAAATGTACTCTGTCCAGCACAGGAGGGCTGGCCATTGGTGATGAGGGCAAAAGTTTAGAAAGATCCGTGGGTGAAAACACAGAGCAACATAGCAGGAGGGAAGAACATTTTCCCAATGCACAGACTGGGCAAGGAACAGACTTAGATGCCAACAATAGAATGGCATTAGCTATAAATTGCTGACTGTAAGCCAATAATTGTATTAAAACAGCTTACATATATAACCTTTCCCCACATGCATTGCTGTAAGGTGATAGCAATCCCTCACTTAGAGATAAGACCAAGGCTTAGAAAGAATAAGCGATTTGTCAAAGTTTAGATGAAGAGAATGTAACAAAGTTCTATAAGCCTGTTTGAAAAGTCAGTGATTATAATTTTACTACGTGGTCTGTAAGTAGATGTCAACAGAGATTGGTGGCTTTATTTAAGATGGAATACACAAAGGGATCTAGCTTGTGATTTTTTTCCCAGCCCTTGATAACTTCAAGGTCCTTGAAGAAAATGTTGAGGACAGTCTCAGCCCAAATAGATTCACTCTCATGCCGGTGTCTTTCCTCTCTTTGTCTTTCTTTGTAGGAAGTTCCATGATGGGCTGGCTTGGGGGCAGTGTTATATTTTTTATTCCTCCCATGATCAATGTCTAGCATCATGATTGATCTTACTCTTCTCAAAAGGATAATTCTAGGGACAGTATTTCCTAGTTCTTTCCAGCCACACTTAATTTTGGCAAATGTCAGGGAAATTTCTTGGCTTTCTTTTTAATCTCTTAAGCTTAAGGGGTTGCCTTACAGCAGGCCTGACATTTGTGAAGAGCCACCTGTCACATGTGTGAGTAGCACCAAGAAGAGCTAAATAGATGCTTAGAACTTAATAGTATACTAGGAAATTATTGTAAACATAAAAGGTAATTTCCTGAAGTGGTTTTAAGAAAATACTACATGTGTGTCTATGTATGTGTAAAATATGATTAATTAGCTTGTCAGAATTAGAAATTATCAAAATATGTAATGCTTGAATTGACTTCTAAACTTTCTGCTTTGTTATTCTTAATCCTGCAGTTCAAAGAAACCTATTTCTGCCAGGAGAAATCTCTATTTTTTTAGTGACATTAAAAATTATCCTGATAGTCTAAGTTAACCAATATGATTTACTATCAGAAATTCATATGTATTTTATTAAGAAGGGTAGAAACCTGACTATGGGTTTTTGTTGAGTTTTTTTTTGTTTGTTTATTTTTATCCTGGTTGAGGATGTTTCTTGATTTCCGAGGGAGAGGAAGGGATTAAGAGAAAGAGAGAAGTATCCAAATATGAGAAAGAAATACCTATGGGTTGCCTCGTGTTTGTGTCCCAGCCAAGTTGTTTTTAATTAAAAAACTAAAATTAAAAAATTGAGTACACTAGTATTGCAATATTTAAACACTAAGTTTTTATGGGTTATACCTCTTTTTCTTGAGGTATAAGGAACAAAGAGAGTAATTTCTAACAGTAGTAGTCTGTGGATGCCTTCTTTGACCCCAGCTGGCTGCAATGACTAACTTTGGAGCACTGTGTTGAAATGCCAGTCATCGAAGGTAATTTAAAATCAATAGTGTATAATATTTGTTATAAAATGTATTTTATAGCAGATCTTTATCTTTAATCATTTCAAAAGCAATTTGAGTTTCTTAGCAAGAGACTCAAGTAACATACTAGTGTTCTGGTTCCATGAAACATCAGTAGGTTCTATTTAAGAAATAGATTTTATGAGAGAGTTTAAAAATTCTGCACAATACATATTGTATAGATTTCTTTATAGATTAATCTATAACATGCTCATTTTCCTTACGAGTATGCTGGGTTTTCCAAAAATATTCAACTCCAAATTTCTTTCAAGAGGACTTTCTTAATTATTCCTTTGGGAAACACTAAATTAGTTCATCTTGAGCCTTCTGGGAAGTGCAGCTAAAGCTAAATTTTAGAATAACAACAATCTCTAGTCAATATATAAAGTAATCACACAAATTTCAGTTTCTGTTTCATTAACGCTCTCCACTTGTTTGCCCAATAATAAGTTTTGGAAGTTACTCATGTCAAAACCCAGGAAAAGCTCTGGCTGGTGGCACAGTGGATAAGGTGCCAGCCTGCAAACCCTAAGGTCGCTGGTTCAATTCCCTAGCCAGGGCACATGACCAGGTTGCTAGCCAGGTCTCCAGCCAGCTCTGTAGCTGGAGGCAGGTGAAAGGCAACCATACATTGATGTCTCTCTCCCTCCCTACCTCTCTCCTTTCCCCTCTCTCTAAAAATAATAAATAAAATCTTAAACAAACAAACAAACAGGAGAGCAGACAGGAGACTATTATTCCTCATTAAAAAAGAAGTGTCAGAGTTGTATACCTCATTGCAAGAATTAAAGCCTTTTTACATCTGCTTTCTGCAAATTAAAAATTATTTTAGTTTTCTTTTGGTGGCTCTGTGGGTTTTGGAACACACAAAGACCCTAGTGTCCATCTTTTTCTACAAAGTCCAAAGGTACAAAGTCCATGGATTCTTTGCTTACTAAGATTTTTTTGAGATTTGATCTTTTGTCTTATCTGTGTGATCCCACATCAGGACCTATAGGCTGTTAAGGCACCATTAGAATACTGAGATAGTGACTTGATAAATAGATCTCGTACAAATAGTTTTACCTTTTGTAACTCACATTTCTGCCAGAAAAAAAAAATGATGCTTGCTCCACCCACCTCCCAAGGATATCAGAAAATAATAC
Organism: Noctilio leporinus; assembly: GCA_004026585.1. NCBI lineage: Eukaryota > Metazoa > Chordata > Mammalia > Chiroptera > Noctilionidae > Noctilio > Noctilio leporinus. The sequence goes on along the minus strand of PVIW01005511.1, from coordinate 78,864 downwards.
TCTGTGTGTGAAAGTGTTTTTTAAATTGCAAAGCAGCCTACAAAGAATTTTAATAATGATAATGATCATGACTCCCAACTGTACCCAATTATTTGTGGAAAATAGAATTGCTTATAAATGAACCAAAGACAAAACATTCTCCAGCTCAAATACAAATTGGGGCAAGGCAGAAATCTACTTCAAAACATAATTTATTTGGGGGAAACACTAGAAAAATACATAATTATTGATTTTGATGTTTAGGAGTTTTCTAAAAATTCAGAATCAGTTCTTTAAGAAACTACAAAAGTAAAAATAGTGGTTCATTTTCTTGTTTGGGTTATTATTATTATTGTTATTATTATTACCTTCTCACAATATAATGGAAGAGCACAAATCCCCAAATTATTTTAAAGTTATGGGGTTTTTGAATGTAGAATTATTTTATGTGAACATGTCTGAGGCAGTGAAGAAAATAGACTGAAAGTACCTTGATGTTTAGAATGATTTGTTCTTGGGGAAATTATATTGTACCTTTAAAAATACAGTGTAAAATGTGTCTTTGCATTCAATTTTAGTTTTTATATAACTCTCAAATGTTTTTTACAACAGCTGACTTTCTAAGGAAAGTAGTTAAGAGAAGGAAACATGAACCCTAGCTTTCAGTTCTTTCTGATCCCAAAGAAAGGCCATCATGCTATACTGCTGTGTAATATATTTTGAGGTTTGCACAGATCACATATAAATCTGTTTTAAATGTAACTAATGCATTTTTATCTTTAAGAAGAAAGATTTTATTGCACTTTATCATGATAAATTCAGGCAACAAAAGAAAGATGAAAGAAAAAACCTAAAATCTATTTTATCTAAAATATTTATATTACCAATTTAATGTGAAAACCTCAGGATGTGTTTCTACCACATGTAAATAGCTTTTCTTTGGAAAAATAGGACTATGCCATGCATATGCTTTGATAACATTTTGGCATTTAAATATTTTTGTGGCCATTTTTGTGACCATTATAAATACACATAATAGTTTTTAGTTTTATCAATGTAGTCCATATTCATTGTAATGAATATTATTATATTTTAACCAATTTAAATTGTTGGACATTCAAGTTTTTAAATGTTTTTGTAGGATAAACTTAATTTGACAAATATTGTTAAACTTCAATGAATATCTTTGCCCATCAGACAATTATTTCTTTAGCCCTTATAAAATTTTATCTATATTGCTGTATCTCTTTTAAGAAAGTATATCAATTTTCTCTTCAACAAAAGTATGTGAAAATGCCCTTTAACTTATTCTAATTGTCATTATGAAAGCATCAACACATGTTTTTTCCTTTCCCCATTTGATAAATAAAAAGTGATCTCCTTTAGGTCTACATTTATTTCAATAATAATGAGTTTAAACATCTTTTCTTATGTTTATATACCATTCCATTGTCTATTGTAGTATGTTAATTTCACTTTTCTCCCTTTTTTTTTTTCATGTTTCTAATAGGTATTAACACTCTAATTCAAGATACTTTCCCATTTACCTGTATTTTTCAATTTTTCTAAATAATAAATCATTGTCTTTGCATTTGGTACATCATGAAAAAGTAAATACTGCATTTATTTTGAGCATAACAGGAAAGCCTATGAGAGCAGGGTCTGGGCCATTCAGAGAGGACCTTCTGACCTACTAAAATGAGATCTTCATTACAGTGTCCTATCTGCAGCTCTTAAGTGGTTGGTCCTAGGTCAGAGCAGTCATACTTTCATCTTGCTGAGGGTTTCTGGTGTGGCCAGAGGCCTCTTTGGAACAGAATTCATTGTGGTGCTTGCTCCGTTGAAGGTTCCTGGTTCCTCTGCAGCCCTGTTCCTTCCAGGGAAGACCTGGGAACCTGCATTTAATCCCTAAGTATTTCTTATTCTTGCTTAAGTTTGAGAATCTCAGATTTTATTAATTCTTGAACATTGATTGCTGCATATATTCAAGACATAAATATCAAAAAAGCTATTTGAAGGCTACATATTTTTTAGCTTTATGACCCTTCTCTATGCTATTTGAAGCATTATAGTAAAAGATCCTCTTATGCAATCAATACTTTATGAAGTTCAAGAAACTCCAGTAATGTACTGTGACAGAATCTTCTCAGAAACAGATCTTTTACGGGTTGGATTTGAAGCTTTCAAGGCTGAGAATAATAATAAATGCCAATTTCTTATGCAATAGCTAATATATTTTGAGTACATATTCATATGCCAGAAACTGTGCTAAGACCCTTTCATTTATTAGACTTCCATATTATTTCATAGTATAAAACACTAGTACGTGTTAGTAGCCTTGCTAACAGATCAGAATATTAGACACAGAGAGTTTAAATAACTTTCTCATGGTTACTGCTCAGGTTGGTGGAAGAGCCTGCATTTGAACCCTCATCAGTCACTGGCTCCACAGCTTGTGCTCTTACCCACTAAGCCATAGAACCAATTTATATCCTGAGAGATTATGCCAGTTCCAATGGTATTAACCCACACAGATAAAATATGTATTTGGGTAGGTACAATGAGGATTTATTTGGAGAAAAATCATTATTTTCTTTAGCACCCCTTTACCTTAAACAAGACAGAGGATTCAAGAGAACCTCAGGGAGACCTTGATATGTATTCTGAAGAGTTTAGGGGATGCTGAAATTAGTATCTGATTCTCACCAAGCAAAGTTGAAAAGCAAAAGATTAATAGAATGGTAAACCTGGCCACAGAGTAAAGAGAAAGGTGTTGCACTCCTATTGAAAGGAAGCTGAGTGGCCCTTTATCCTGGGACAACATGAGGGTCTCACATTAGGAAATTGACTGTAACTCACCTGCCATTCCAAAGGGATGTGTCCCTGGAGGATGGCCTAAACAGAAGTGTCTCTGGAGAGCAGCCAGATGGAACAAAGCAACCTGCTAGGGGGTGGGGGACAGGGGGTTGCTGAGCACATCAAGGGATCTGCAATCCAGAAGGTGACCTAGAGGAAGTGTCTTTTTGAAAACCACAAACACACTTCAGGAGAAAAGAAAGACCTGCCATGGAGAATCCTACAATTGTATCAGCCATGCAAGGCTTTGCCAGTGTTCTTGAATCTTCTCTGTAACCTTGTCTCTGACCTTGAGGTAAAAAAAAAAAAAAAAAAAAAAAAAAAATCATGAAGAAAAAAGGAGGTGAAACAAATAACAGAAAAGAAGCATCTCCACCTACATGTTTACCAGACTAGGACTGTTACAAGCTAGAGGGAAAGAGAGAGAAAGAAAGAGAAAGAGTGAAGGACAGGGAGAACTTGGAAGAGTATATTGAACATCTTTTATAAGAATCAAATGCCTTTAAAAAAACTTCAAAAATAAGAAGATTATTTATTTATTTCTCCAGGGTGACAGGACTTCTAAGAAATGTGAGATGATTTTCATCTCAGGGTGGAGATCTTCACTTATAGAGCAAGTAAAATGGGACAGTGAGGAAGTATTGCGTCTTTTTCTACAATTCACTGACTTAGTTCAATGATAGCAACTCAATGATACTAATGCTGTCACAGTTTTTTAAAAAATAAAAGTATGTATTTTGAAGGCTTATTTAAAAATATGATGTTGATGTCACTGGGAGAGATAGTCACCAATTTCACTAATTGATAAAACAGGCTTAAAATTAGATAATGAAAAATATGTACCCTAATTCTTGGCCCAGAGTAGCATTCAAAAATGATTTTCTTTTCTCTTAGGAAATTGAGTGTTTTATTACCAAAAAAAAAAAAAAAGAAAGAAATTTTGTTTTGCCAAGTTTCCTGTATTTTAAGAACTGAATAACTAAGTTTTATGAAACCCTTTCATGAGCCCAAGTATAAAACTTGCATCTAGCCTATAGATTTAAAATACTGTTACATCAACTATGTTTAATCTGACTGGTTTATATTTTCGATGTAGAAACACAGGAGCACATTTCATACATTTTCCCTTTGGACTCTTATAAATTCAGTACAGAAGTCAGAAGTGGTTTTGAAATCATGCCTGCCCTGCTTATGAAGTATAAAGGCAAGTTCACATATCTTTGAAGATCTTTGATTTGAGGGAACATAGAGTTGAAATTGACTTTATGTGACACTTAAGAGAGCATTGGATGAAAAAGAAAAACCCCACATCCTAGTCTGCTTTGTTCTCATTTATCATAATCAAAATATCTTCAAAACTGTGGGAAGTCTCTTGGTAAACATAGATTTATGTTTAGAACAATTTATTTGCAAACCAGAAAGGCTGCCATGATGATCCAAACATTAAATTGTTTCAAGTTTAGACAATTGATATTAGTGTGAAGTATTAAAACACTGCCAGCCTGCAGAGGCGGCTTGTCTCATCACCACTAAGAAGTAGACATGATGAAATGACCCAGTTGTGGCTAGTGTTGATGAATGTTGATGAAAGAGTAGCCTTCCTGCCTGCCTAACCAAGTTAGAGGCTGAAATCACAGAGGAGCTGGGAAGGAAGTGCTCAGCATAGATACCAGAAGCTGCGAGGAGTAGTTATCTGATGAAGGGGAAGATGGAAATGTTTAAAGAAAATGTCACAGGAAATTGCTTGGTAGTAAGAGCTCTACTTACATAGGATTCTTAAGGAAATTATCTTCTCAGGAAATCATAAGTTCTCAAAATAGCTTCAGTAAAAATAATGGATGTAACTAAACATTCTATAGACCAAGCTTACTAGTCTCCAACTTCAGGGAAACTATTTTACCTGCCACAGCTTCTAATTCTCCTGCGGAGGACTCAGGATTTGTTTGAGTTTTGGTTAATAAAGGGTACTAGAGAGAGGCTCAACTTGCTTTCTGTTCAAGCCTGATTATATAAAGGTTAAGCCAAGACCCCCACCCAAAACTAATTGGGTAATTTTGTATGTAAAAATTTGATGCAATTTCAAATGAAATCGCTTATATAAAATGCATAATACAGAACCTTACAGGCAAGGTGATATTATGCATAAGATTATTGTGTGTAATAACCTTTATGAATTCTTTGAGAACTTATTGAAATGAACTGGCTCAACATTTGTGCTCTGCATGGCAAGGATAAAAAACATTGTGGCTTTTAAGGTACTGGAAGGCTACTAGAGGAAAGAAAATAATATGCGTGAACAATTTGAAAAGCAATAGGATGCAATATATAATTAAGTACTACATTATGTAACACAGGATTCTAAAAGTTCAAAAATGTGCAGTGAGAACTGGAAGGATTTTCTAGAAAAGTGTTAACTAGGAAGGGGGCTTAAAAATGCATAAGATATAGAAATCCAGGTATAGAAAGAAAGACAATTTCAAGAAATAGAATATAGCGCTGGCCGACATGACTCAGTAGGTTGAGTGTCATCCTGCAAAGCCAAAAGTCCCAGGTTTGACTCCCCACCAGGGCACACGCCTGGTTTGTGGGCCTCAACCCTGGTTGGTGTGCATTTGCGAGGCAGCTGAGCAGTGTTTCTCGTGTGCATTGATATTGCCCTCCCTCTCTTTCTCCCTACCTTTCCAGCTCTCTAAAAATAAATAACATCTTTTTAAAAAGAGAGAGAGAAATTGTAGGCTGCTGGGTCAAAGGAGGGAATGGCAAGGAGACTGGACTAGGGAAACATGCATAGTGATTACAGACTATGGAACCAGATTCACCTATGTTTGAGTCCCAGTTCCACCATTCACTGGTGTCACTTTTTTTTTTTTTTTTTAAGATTTTATTTATTATTTTTATAGAGAATGGCAGGCAGGGAATAAGAAAGGGAGAGAAACATCATTCTATAGTTGCCTTTCACCTGCCTCCAGCTACTAACCTGACTGTAGACCTGGCTTGCAACCTGGTATGTGCCCTGACTGGGAATCAAGCCAATGACCTTTAGGTTTGCAGGCCAGCACCTAGCCACTAGCAAGGGCTGGTGTCACTGTAGGTTATGTGCTCAATCTTGTATTGTCAGTAAAACAGAGGTAACTATTATATCCATTTTAAAAATATTTTGAGAATTAGCAGATTAATGTATATAAAGCAACTATACTCTGACTCACTACCTAGAAAGCATTCAACAAATGTACTGTTCTTATCAAGTAATGGGGGATGTTATTTTCCTGGCTAAAGTGAAGCCAAAGTATATAACAGCAACTACTACTGTTATAGATTGAGTGGTAGACACTGTGCTCAATACTTTGGGTACATTTTCCCTTCTCTTCCTGATAGTGACCTGTCCTTACCCAGATACCCCAGAGAGGGAAGTATCATTTTTCTCACTTTACAGATGAGGAAGCTGAGACTTAGGAAAACAACTGTTTCACAATTCCATAGCTCGTAAAGCAAAATCAAGATTTGCAATCAGTCTTTCAGCCTTCACCCTAGTGTTTTAACTACAGCATTATAGTTGGCAATCAAACCCTATAGGAGGGGTTTGAGATTGGAATGTATCTCAGACACAAGTTTACCAGGTGGGTTCAAGGTAAAAGAGTTCAGATTCAGTAAAATCTGCCATCTGACTGTTGGTGGCAGTTGAAATACTCCAGGTGAGATGAAGTAAGTGAACTTCGAAGATGGCAGCATGTAGACCTGAAAAGGCAGACCTTCCATTTGTTAGGCAGAAAAAAAAAAATTGGACAAGACTTTCTTCTGGGCCTTGAGATTGAGCAAAAATAAGCATAACTCTTGGGTGTGGATCCCAGATGGTTAGGAAAATGATAACCTGTGGAGGCGGTGACTTGGAGAGAGGGTGCAAAGGGAGATTGGCTCTTTCCACTTAAGACTGGGCCCGACATACTCTGCCTTTTCATCATGCTAGCTGGGCCCATCTTTTATCCCTTTCAGGAGATTAGAAATGAGCTTTCCTGTTATCCTGTGCTGCATCTTACTTACCATTGGGAGCTCTCACATACATGTTATGCTGCTTGCTGCGCAGTAGCCCCATAAGGTAGGACAAAGTTGTCCTGGAAGACAAAAGCTGCTCCTAACGCATCTCAGAGCTCCCTGAGGTGTTTTGTAGCCTCAGACCCTTTACAAGAAAGCAGTAAAAATAAATATCATGGCTAATACACCGTGTCAATATAAAAGGGTTCTGCACAGAAAATGCTGCTGGCAGTAAATAGTTTATATAAAGATAAACCATAACGGAGTAGTAATCTGAGTTTCTATGGTACCTGTACTTGGGGAACTTCAAGTGCTCTAAAGACACTGTCTTTACTCTCTTGAGTTCCTCTGAGGAATATGCAATAAGCATCATTTTGTTCCGTTTTTATATAAGGACCTAAGTCACATGGAATTTATGTGACTCATCAGTTCATAGAAATAGATTATTTTCATGGGAAAGATTATTTCAGTGAATTGGCTGATTGGCTAATGAAATAGTTACTCAATTCAAGGAAAACAACTTCAACTAATATTTCCAACAAAATCAAATAAGCAAAAATACTGTTAACCCTTTCAAAACATTGTTTGCCAGCTCTTTATAGATTTCCTTGAAATTATAAATACAGCTAGAAAATAAAATAGTCTCCAGACTTTTTCCAATAGACTAAGTCACCATATAGTTATTTGAAAGTTATTGGTGAGAAAAAGATTATATTTTTAAGAGAAGATGTAGCATACCTGAGGCCTTTGGACAAATGTGTGAACTAGTAGAAATAGCCTCTACTTATTTCAGTCCAACTCTACTTAATAGAAAATTGATATCTTCACCAGGGCATGATCTCTATACCCAGAAATGATAAGTAGAGTGCTAGACCACATCCTTAGGGCTCCTAAGGAAATTGGAGTGGACCTCCTAACTCCTTTGGGTGTACTGCACAATAGAGCACCTACCACTTACTGCACAGCTAGAAAATCAGACCTAACTGCTTCTCTGCAAACTTTCCCACAACCCTCTGCATCACCACAATCCTCCCCATCACCCACAACTCTCAGTCTTGCCTCAGATGTATAGATTCTTGCATCACTCAATCCAGAGTAAAAATAAAGTTCTATGTAAAGCAACTTATCCCAGTATAGTTGATGTTTACTCCTAGATGAGATATTCAGTATTTTCCCACTCTTAATTATATGTATTGCTAAATAACTTATTCTCCTATTAACCCATATCCAAAGGGAAAAACATTTAAATTGTCAAGTATGGCCTTCTTCATAGATGTAAATATGTAGTCCATAGTTAAGAGGTATCCTTTTAAAACAGTTTTATTTCCTTGACTCACTTTATTTCTTTAAGTATATATAGTTCAGGGTGAGTAAAAGGTATTTTGTTTGTTAAATCATTCAGTGTGAATATTTATTCTCAACTACAAGGTAATTAGAAAACCCTGATTATATTTGGTAATTAATGAACTGTTTTAAGTAAGTGAAAATTGAATTTAAGAATTTATCACAATTCTTTTTCATGCCTTACCTTCCAAAAGAAATCTATAAAGGTTAACTCCCAATTTTTCTGATTTAAGAAACCTGAGAAAGTTCAGCATTGTAAGGAATGTGTGGAGCCATATATAAGCCAAGAAATTAGCTAAGGTATTTGCTGGTCATGGATATTGTCCAAACATTCTTAAAGGTGTCTACATAACTTTTGTTTCTCTAGGTAAGATGAAAAATGCATAGTATCTACTTTGGAGACATTGGAAGGATTAGATGAATTAGGGTGTCTTGAAACAGTTTTTGAGATACAGCAAATTGGCTATTAATGGGTTACTTCTTTTGTCTATATCAAGATTTAATTTGGCTTACCGCATTTTTATTTTAAACAGTTATAGTTCAATAACATTTATCGGATTGTCCAAAGTTCATTTGGTTTTTTCCATAAGCTGGCTCTCATAGTGCTTAGTTGTCTTCAATTTCATTCAAAACAATTTTGTTAGATTCTATTGTGACAGCTGTCATATCAGCATGTATAAAAAAGCCTTGTCAAAATTGGTGAATTTTTGTGTAGCCATTTTAATATTGAAGTCAGAAGGAAATACTCAACAGTACTATGATTTACTTTTTAAAGAAAGGTAAAACCACAAGTGAAATACGCACACACACAAAAAGATTTGTACAGTGTATAGAGAAGGTGCTGTGACTGGACAAATGTGTCAAAAGTGGTTTGTGAAGTTTTGTGCTGGAGATTTCTTGCTGGATGATCCACAGATCACTGACAATTGAGGTTGATAGCGATCAAATTGGCACATTAATTGAGAACAATCCATCTTATACCACATAGGAGATAGCCAACATACTCAAAATATCCAGATCAATAAATTTATTGGTGAAAATGAAAAATGCCTTTTATTTCATGAATAAAAGCATATGAACATTTTAGCCAACCCAATACATTAGCTCATGTAGCTATTTCCTATCAGAACACCTATCACAAAGGTCTTTGTTAGGTTGCAATTTCTTTAGCTATACAAACCATTAGATATGTCAGTATTCTTATATTTTTTCTTGTTCTTTCCATAAAACATGTACCTTATTTGATGCACAAGCATAGTATAAAGATAAAAGCTTTTTATTAACTTATTGTCATCTTCTATTATCAAAGTTGATTTTAATATATTTGCAATGTATTTCAGTTATGAGAAAAAAGTATTGTGTGTTTCCTATCTACATCTGACATCATCTCACATATTATTGCCTTAGAGGAAACATGAATGGATTTCTTTTCAGCTTTGATGTTTTTACCACAGAGAGAGAACAAGATCAGTGATTGTTTATGCTCTAAATGAATTTGAAACAAACATGAACAGAATATGAAATTCTCACTTGGCTCAATATTCTTTATTGATAGATCATATCCTAGGAAAGACAAACCTTAGAACTATCAGTATATTTTTGATTTGGAATTAATTTTTAACATTGAAAGATAGTTTAAAATTTATAGCATGCCTTGAATTAATAACAGTATAAAACCACATATAATGTAGAGTATAATATTTTTTACATAACTCCAAAGATTCCAAATACTCCTACTTTTTCCACTGAAGAAAAAACAACCCCAGACATTTTGTTATCTCTTTTAGGTGAGGTTTCCTTATATACTCTGTTTTGTGTAGCCTAATTAATATTCTATTAAAAAGAATACACATCACATTTATTTCATCAGTTAGAGAGATAATTTTTTGTTGTTTGGTCCCAATTTTTAATATGGTAAAATACACATAAAAATTAACATTTTACCATTTTTTAATTTTTTGTCTAATTGTTAACTCTTCTGTATCCACATTATATCCCTAACCTATTCTTTTCAAAAAATGTTATTGTGAACACTACATATGATCTAACCTCCTAACACATTTGTAACATAAAATACAGTATTATTGATTATGGACACAATGTTGGACAGAGGATCTCTAGAATTTACTCATCTTGTAAAACATAAACTTTACACCCTTTCATTAATTCCACATTGCCCCTCCCCCCAGTCCTTTGCAACTACCATTCCATTCTTTGATTCTATGAATTTGACTACTTTAGATACTCCATATAAGTAGAGTCATGCATTTAAATAAAAATATTCTTTTCTGTAAACTCTCTTTTATTTCACTTAGCATAATGTCCTCAAGGTTCATTCATGCTGTCCCATATAGCAGAATTTCCTTCTTTTTAAAGACTGGATAGTATTCCTCCGTGTATGTGTGTGTGTGTGTGTGTCCAGAAGTTATCCAGCCATGTAATATGAAAAATAGAGCTATTTATTGAACAAGATACAAGAAACATTGTACATAGGACAATGATGCCTCAGTCCCCTTCGAACTAGGCACCTTGGGACCTCACACAGTTCTCCCAATTGCTATCAGCTATCCCACTGTACTTTCCTGAATCTCACTGAGAGTCTAAAATCTCTTCCCTTCCTAAGGTGATTTTAGTTTTGGGAAAAGTCAGAAGTTGCAGGGCACCAAATCTGAGCCAGGCAGGGCAGGGGTGCTGAATAACCTGGATAATTTGATATTGATGTTTTACAAAAAAAACTCTGCACAAGACATGATGTATGAACAGCCAGATTGTCAGGATGACACCGCCAGTCTCCAGTTGCACATAGCTGAGACCTTCTGATTGATCCAAATAGTTTCCACAGAGTGATGTTCAAGCTTTCTGCAAAACTTGATGCAGATTTGTTGCTTTACTCAGTCATTTTGAATGTGACAGCCACCCAGTCCATGTGCTCACTCAATGGCATCTACTGCCCCCACTGACTAGTACAGTGAAGACATTATTGTTCACATGTGCATCCCATTCCACTCTCCTTGGCTGCCAGGTTACATCAATGTCACATAGCAGTTTTTTATATATTAACAATGGCTGGACTTCTTCCTGATAGACTCTGTGTATATAATTTTTTTATCCATTCATATATCATTGGACATTTATATTGTTTCCACATCATGGCTATTATGAATAATGCTGACTTGAATATGAAAGTGCTAATATATTTTTGAGATTCTGATTTAAATATTTCTCAATAAATACCCAGAGGTAGAGATTCTGGATCATATGATAGTTCTAGTTTAATTTCTCTTTAACAATATCCATACTGTTTTCCACAGTAGCTATAAATTTTGCATTCCTACTAACACTGTACAAGAATTTCATTTTTTCCCATCCTTATCAATACCAGTTATCTTTTTTTATATAATAGTATTCTAATAACTTTTGAATATATAAGATAATTCACATATTGTGCATTCATTAACACTATCCATTTCTAAAAATTTTTATTATTTTCCAAAATTTGAACAATATGCCCATTAAAATAATGACTTCCCATCCCAGCTCTGGGTAGTCACTATTCTACTTTCTGTCTCTGTAAATGTAACTCTTCTAGATACCTCATATCAGAGAAATCATATTTGTCCCTTTTGTATGGCTTATTTCACTTAGCGTACTATTTCCAAGAGTCACCTGCTCTATAGCATGTATTAGAATACTGTTTAAGGCTAAGTAATATTGCATTATATGTATATGATATTGTTTATCACTTTGTCCATATTGAGCAGTTGAGGTGTTCCATCTACCTTTTGGCTATAGGGAATAATTTTTCTAATGACTATTAGTGTACATATATCTGTTTTAGTCCCTGTTTACTTTTAGCTATATAACAAAGAATTATTTTAGCATATGTTAAATTTACATGTAATTTCTTGAGGAGCTGCAATACTGTCTTTTATGCTGGTTGTAACACTTCACATTCTCATCAACAATGGACAAAAGTTCTAGTTTTTCCACATCATCAACACATGTCAATTCTTTTGTTCTTATATTTTCCCATTTTTCTTTCTTTTTTATTTTTATTTATATTTTTTGGTGGAAGGTTATATAATAGTCATCCTAAGGGTATGAAGGTTTTCCTTTGCTTTTAAAATCAAGGATTTTAAATAACAAAATAATTTGTGAGATATTTGCAAGAACACTTTCCCCCACAAATTTCAACACAATTAATGTATTTTATTCTCTTATAATTATTCTAATATGAGTTGGTGGCAGTTGCCTTAAATTCTGGTATAATCACTATGCTATGTAGCTATATTATCTCCAGTGACATTAGATAGGTATATCCCATATTACTTATTCCCTTTGCTGAATGAATAATACTGATTTATATTACTCATAATAATTGAAAAATTGTAGAAAGCTCTCTAAGCTCTTAGTAGGATGTGTGAAACCTCCCCAATTCTTCAATAGTAAGGAAAATATATTTGCATTAGTTTAGAGAAAAACATACATAAAATGATTTGACTCAGAAATGTCACATGAACTTAAATTCTCCTTTAATGTTTTTATCCATGAATCCTGTACCACATGCATGCCATTTTTACTATGAGAAAAAATAAATGTCGTACAAATGGTGGGAAGCTTTAAAATCTGAACTAACATACATTTTTTCCTTTTAAAGTAATAACTAGATCAAAATCAATATGTAGTAGGGAATTGGCTATCATCTGTTCTAAAAAAGAAGTTGCAACCTTTACTTCTACTCTTAGAAAACATGAAAGTCTAAAATGACATAGTTTTTAAAAAGTTAAATCAAATTTTATATGATTATATATTTCATATTTTCATAAATATCACCAATTAATAATATAATTTCTAAAAAGGAAAGAAAGCTATTGTCATATGAAATAAATGAACATATTTCATGATTAAAGAGCAAATCTATAGTTATTTCTTAATAAGATAGTCATTTGAACAATAAGAGGTTTGATCACATATCATCATTGTGACCAAATAGTGTGATAGTTTAGATACTGAGGTTATGATTGATTAATGACCTCAATAATACATTTATACATTAAATCTTTTTTCCTTTCTTTTTGTATGTATGGGTACTTTCCATCTTCATCTGGGTGCAGACCTGGCTAGAGACCTGGCTTGCAACCTGGTTATGTGCCCTGGGAATCACACCAGCAACCTTTGGGTTCACAGGCTGGCACCTATCTTCTGAGCCACCAGCCAGGGCTATACATTTAGTATTTTTACATATACAATATGTTTATAACTGTGCTGGGTATGAGAAGACACAACAAATTCTTTGGTTTTCTAATATAGTAATATTGACAATATTTAAAGCAATGAGATTTTCATTTAAGGAGTGGTTTATATTTTATACATCAGTAGTAATCTTTAACAAAATAAATTATAATCAATTTAATGTACTAATAGATTCATTGCACAAACACATAATTATTTCCCATCGAGGGGGCTGTACTTCATGTCAATAAGCAGAAAGGATAAACACAATGTGTTTCTTTCTTTATGTTGCTCAGAGACTTCCATTATAATTGATGCTAGGGCAGTGTAGTAATCCAGAGAATAAATCTTCTCTTTTCATTTTCAGTTAGTTTTGTAAAGCTTAGGTTGGGGAATTTTTAAAACTTAAATGTTTCTTTACCTTCACATTTAAAGTCACAATAATCAGACCTTTTTTCATGTACTTCCTGAATTTGGTTCTGTATTAGCCACTCAAAAAGTTTTTGGCATGATACCAGAATGAACTGGGGTTTTCAACATGCTCTGAATCAGTCTCCAAATAAAGAGCTCATTGAGCTCCCAAATGATGTTTAAACTCATTACCTTCCAACTGGGAAGCATTAAACCATCATTCCCTAGAAACATTATTACCATAGAACATCTGTAAACATCAGTATGCGATCAGATATATTGATGAGATCCACTTTTTTGTAAATTGAAACATGCTTAGAAGATGATGAAAAAATCAGTGAACATTTATCAGTAATGAGAAACAAAAAAGATTTTATAGCTTAAGCCCATTTTGTAGGATGCAATCATGTACCCGTGAAACTACAGAATTACTTAGAAACATATTAGGATGTGACATTATGTGGAGATAATGAATATGGCATCAGAAATTGTCAATCAAGAATTTCTGAGTGATTATAGTGAAATTATGAGTCATCTAAATTGCAATTAATGTAAAATCCAGCAATAAGTGTTCTTGATATGCTGAAGATAGTTGCCCCATAAATGTCCTGTGGACTAATGGAAATAAAATAATGCCAATCAGGTATTAAAAGAGTCAAATTTTCTTTCAAACATCTTCCATATAAACAGGCAATCCTCAATATGGTACACCTCAAAGTATTTCAGAAGTAAAAATGAAACAATTGTAATACAACAATAATAAATCAATTAAAAATAAATATAAAATTATTTCAAAAGCAATTCCTGCACACTTTTGAAACTAAGGAAATCAGTATAGTGAAGGTAACTATAATCGGGACAGACACGAATTCTGTGGCTCAGTTGAACAAGGATGAAATGAATTTTGCAAATTAAAAGAGTTAAAAATAAATCATATAATTAAAGTGCTTATTTATGAGTGTGTAAAAAAAAGAATGATACATGACCACAATGTGGTTCTATAAGAAGTTCTGAAAAAAAATCAATCATATTATAGGTATGCCATGCAACAATTGATCAATCATCATATGAATCTGTAACCTACTAGAGAGCTAAGACCAGCTTCCTATTGGTTTTGTTGTCAATGAAAAGATGATAATAATCCCATTCTTATCTTTACCTATGTTTGTTTTCCTACTAGCAAGTGCTAGTAGATGATACAGTGATGCAGTAAGAGGAAAAATAATGTTATAATGTTAAAATTATTGTCATGTTGAATTAAATAGACTAATCTTTTCAAATTTTGAATACAATAGCTAGCAATTACTATGTGTTTTATTGTACATATGTATAGCAAAAGAAAGTGTAGCAAGAGAGAATATAGAACATGGAGGATATACTCAGGAGCCATGCTGATTTGGATTCATATCTTGGCTCTGTTATCTTTGGTGTTTGTGATATTGAAGAAGACACTTAACATCTCTGAATCTTAATTTTCTCACCTGAAGAATTGGAATATAATATCTGTATCTTTGGACTGTTACACATAGTTAAGTTAGTTATAGGATGCTTAGCAGAGCACCTCATACATAGTACTTTTCCTGCAAATGTTAGATATTGTGACAGATCATGTTTGAATCATACAGTTGTTCATAAACATGTTTCATGTGTATGGATAACTAAATACAGTGTTATTTAGTTACAAATACTTCTAGCATACAAACAGCAAATAAGAGTATATGCACAAGAAAGAGAGGAGATATAAGCAATATTTTTTTTTCATTCTCTTGGAAAATGGTTCTTATTTTGTTTGTATTTTCTTTTAACTTGCTCTGTTCTAATCACAGAAAAATGTGAGTTATATAACTAAAACAATCCTAAAATATATTACCTATTTTAAAATATTAGTATTAGTGGTCTGGTGAATAAAATACAATTCAAAAATTAATTTTTTCTCTAAAAAAAAATCAGAAAAACTTGATTTACCCAACAAAATTTCTGCTGTTGAAAATGCAGGTACCTAAAGAGGTCTGTGAGTAGAATTTTTAATAATGATATGCTGTTGGCCATCATATCTGACAGACAGTACCCTAGCAAAATGTAAGAAATGATGTTGTATTGATTACATCCATTGAATAATTCCTTACATGAACTCCTATCCTTTCTATTCTCTGATGAATATCCCTGTTTTAACAAATCCCAAATCCCTGTTTCTCTCTGTTACTGCCTTAAAGAAAGAACAAGCTAACCATAAACAATCAGGTCGACAGATGCCTATGAGAATCATGTTGGTCTTTCTGAGTTGCTCTCAGAGCTTCTTTGGAAACTATCTCCAGTTTCAGCCCTGGAGATAGGCTGATTTTCTGCTTCTGGGTTCTTATTCTGTCACTCAAGGGGAGAAGGTATCAGAAGGTTACCACTGAACTGAAATTGAAGTCAGATCCACTGACCCTTTCATTTTGTTCTCTGGGACAGGTCACACCTTATTTGTCCATTGTAAATTTTTAGTGTTTGTTCATTGAATCCTCATTCAATATTTTAAGTCAATTTCCCAAGGATTTCCTAGGAAAACAAGCTTAAAAGAACAGAATCTGAGCTGCCAGTCATGAGCTTAACTGTCTTGTCTTTGCAAGTTGAATCTATTCTAAATAAAGCTAAAAATAACTAAATCAAGAGTTTCAATTGAACAAAATATTACTTTAAAAGATGACAAATCTGCCCTGGCTGGTGTGGCTCAGTGGATTGGTGCTGGCCTGCTAACTCAAAGGTCATTTTCCAGTCAGAGCACATACCCAAGGTGCAAGCCAGGTCTCCAGCCAGGTCCTTAGCTGGAGGCAGGTGAAAGGCAACCATACATTGATGCTTTTCTTCCTTTCTTCGTACCTCCCTGCCATTCTTTGAAAATAAAATGAATAAAATCTTTAAAAATAAATAAATCACAAATCTGTCATTCCATGTAAAATTAATTACATTTACTTTATGTTTACTTTTGGTAACATTAAAATTAGCAATGTGACTATTTTGCTCTGTGTAAAAAATTAATGTGTGGTGAATGAATGTATGAGGTCTGTCCAGAGAGTATCCAGCCATGCACTATGAAAAGTAGATATTTAATGAAGAAAATACAATAAGCATTGTACATAGGGTAATGACACCTCAGTCCCCTTCAAAGTTGTCACCTTGGGATCTCACAGCTCTCCCAGTCACTGTCTGCTGCCCCATCACATTTTCCTGAATAATGGTCTGAAACCTCTTCCCCTTCCAAGGTGATTTTAGTTTTGGGGAGAAACAGAATTCGCAGGTCACCAAATCTGGGCTGCAGGGGGACTGAGTCACCTGAGTGACTTGATATTTCACCAAAAATCTCTGCACAAGACATGATGCATGCACAAGCAAGTCCTTTATCATGATGAAGCTGCCCACAGATGCGGCCTTCTGAACCATCTGAATAGTTTACAGAGGAATGTTCAAGCTTAATGCAAAATTTAATGCAGGTTTATCCCTCTACTGGCTCAGTCATTTTGAATGTGGGGGCCACACAGTACATGTGCTCACTCAATGGCATGTAGTGACTTCATTAACAATGAAGTTAGCATTGTTAATGCATTTGCATTCCAGTCCACTCTCCTTGGCTGCATCAGTGTTGCACAAGTACTTCTCATTATACTAACAATGGCTGGACTTTTTCCAGACAAACCTCATGAACAGGCAATAATTTATGTCTTCTCAATTATTCCAGTGCAGAAAGGACACGACACTTTTCAACTCTTAACGTCATCAGTTAAATATCTAAAGGCATTTTTCAAATGTTAATAGTCATTATATAAAGTTAGGAATCTATTTGCCTGACCTCCAGTACTATTTATGGCCCTTAGGTAGGACATTTAACTCTTTCTGCATCTCACTCTATATACAAAGTGTAAGGGTTTATAAGATTTAAAAATTATAGAGGTCATAGATCTTTCTAGCGTCCCTATTAATAAAGTTATATTTATATATTGAATCATTGTTAAGAAAGAATCAAGAGACAGGATTGGAAATTTACTTTCCCCAACAGACAAATTAGGAAAACTTGAAAAGAGTTAAAATAAAGAGTAAGAGGTGTTCTGGAGAAGGAGAGAGGGAGAAGAGAAAAGAACCTGGATCAGACCTTCTTTTCTCCTTTTAAATTAAATTTACTGCTGTGACTTGGGTTAATGCAATTATATAGGTTTAAAGTGTACAATTGTATGACATATTATCTGTACATTACTGTATTTGCCCACCACCCACAGTTAAACCTTCTGTCACAATATATTGGATCAGAACTTCTGAGGTGTCAACCTTTTTCAAAGCATGTGGTAGGCTCCTTGGATGATGATTGATTATTGTAAAGCCTTTACATATTCTGTGAGTTTCTACTTAGGAAATTATTGAAAACTTATGCACTTAAGGAATTTGTCTTGTGCTTAAAGTGTGTTATCTAAAGGGAAGAGAATGATTATTTAAAATTTAGCTGAAATTACTGCTTCAGAACCACCATAACCGTTATATTAGTGTGTATAGGAGTGGACATTTTAGAGTGAAAAAAAATAGCTGAAAAAGATCTGGAAATAAAAATACTAGATTATAAAACAAATCATATTTATTTTGATCTATTTTTCAAACTAAATTTTAAAAAGAAAATGCAACTAAGCCTTCTCTTCGCAGTTACCACTAGATCTGAAATGTGGAGTACTACATTTGATGTCCTATGGTGACAATTTGGAGAAAATGAAATGTGGTATTTCTGGGCCCTTGTGACTTCTTTATTACTAGGAAAGATGGAATGGGAATTTTATTGCTTTTATTTTATTAGAAACTCCTTGATGTGATTTATTATTTATTTACTTAATCTAACCTATCATTAGCACCACCCATCACCCATTCATTCCCATATGATTATAAGACATACTGCAGTCTAGAAATCCAGTGGTAAATATTATAAAGACCTGTGACCTGTCTTACCTCCCCTACACCCCAAAATTTCAATTACTAATGTGAAACTGAACTCACAGAAAATAGCTTCTTTCATTGAGAAGGGAGAACACAGATGTTTTTCATGATTGCTACTATTATATTTCATCATTCACAATGTATTCCTGGTTATAAAATGGTAAACGAATTTACCATGAAGTATAAAACTCAGTATTCAGAAACATAGACCAAAATGTTGTAGTGAATGAACATCTAGGTAAACCTCTTCAGACCTTGTACAAAAAGGAATTTCCCTCAATGTAAGTAGCACAGTCCCAAGAGCCCTGTCTGGAGAGCCTTTAATTAGTTGTAGATCCAGGGCACTTGCACTGGTGTGTGAGGGAGAAAGGTGCCCAGGAATCTATACTCAGTGTCCATCTCTGCCGCCAATGATAGCCCCTTAGGGAGGACAATCTAAGGATCAAAGCACAGGATGCAGATATGGTTTTGCTTGTTTGTTTATTTGTTGTATACTTTCTTTAGTTTCATTTGGATTTTGTATTACTGAATATTTTTCCTTGCGTCAATTTTGATAATCCTTCATTGTTTTCTTTCTCTCTCTTAACTGTTAACATATGGATTACACTAGTAGAGTTATCCATGTTAAACTATGCTGGTGTTCCTGGGATTAATGAACTTGGACACTAATTTATATCAATATATGTTTTGTTTACAGTTTTCCATATATTTTAAAGTGAGATAAGGGAGCAAATTTCTTTATCTTTTATAGAAAGGACTCAACTAATGCTGTCCCAAGCTACAGCAGATGTTTCTTTAAACTACCAATTTGGGCTCTGGCTGGTGGCTCAGTGGATAGGTGCTGGCCTGAGATTCCAAAGGTCGCTGGTTTGATTCCCAGTCAGGGCACATAACCAGGTTGCAAGCCAGGTCTCCAGCCAGGTCTATAGCTGGAGGCAGGTGAAAGGCAACCATTCAATGATACTTCTCTCCCTCTGCCTCTCTGCCTCTTCCCCTTCCCCTCTCTCTGGAAATAATAAAGTCTTTTAAAAAATAAAACAAAATAAACTACTGATTTGCTTTTCAAAGTGTATCCATACTTAAGGGATATTTCAGAAACTCAGATTTTATTGAGAAATAATTTGCCTTAAGTTCAGTAATTTCTTCAGCTTCAGTATATTTTATTCTGCTACATTAAAATAAAATTAAAATCTCATTAAAAATGATGTATGAATCTAATCCAATATTTTTTTGAAGATTTTATTTTATTATTTTAGAAAGAGGGGAAGGGAGAGAGGCAGAGAGGGAGAGAGACATCAATGTATAGTTGCGTTTCACCTGCCGCCAGGCACAGACCTGACTGGAGACCTGGTTTGCAACCTGGTTATGTGCCCTGGCTGGGGAATCAAACCTGCAACCTTTGGGTTCGCAGGCCGGCACCTTATCCACTGTGCTACCAGCCAGGGCTTAATTCAATATTTTAATCCATTTATCATTCTATCTGCAATATTAGAAAGAGATGTCTAATATTGACACACTTTAGATGATTATTTCTCAGTTTTAGTTTATTTAAAATTTTATTCTCTTAAAGTTGTATTATTGTTCATTTCCTGAATTTACAATAGCTAACTTTCAGCTGATAAGCACCTGTAGAGTAGGAAGAAGGCAGGAGTCTGTTCCAGATCATTGGCATGTGTTCTAATTGACCTTTGTGTCCCCTAGTCATTAAGCATTTTGGAAACATTCATGCATACACAAATAGGTTTTAACAACAAAAACTAAAATGCCATCTCTTAAAATAAAGGTTATAAACTAATTTTACATTTTTAGAAAACCATCATTCTACACTATTATTGAGTTATTAATATATAATTTGTCTGAAGTTATATGATTATTCATCCCACATATAAATGATATCATATAATATTTGCTATCCTGTATCTGGCTTATTTCACTTAGTATAATGTCCTCAAGGTTCAATAGTGGTTACCGGAGGCTGGAATATTGGGGAAAGGGGGAAATTAATAAAAAGAAAGTAAAATGTGGTAGCTAGCAGCTAGGAGGATGAGAGGAGCAGGTAATGAGGACTAGTGCTTAATGGACAGAGTTTTATTTTGCAAGTTGAAAAAGAGTTCTTGAAATAGATGGTCATACCAGTGAACTGTACTTAAAAGGATTAAGAGAGTAAATTTTATGTGTATTTTACATAATAAAAAAAAGATGTGGTAGCCAGACTATTAGAAACTAAGACTCAAAAGAATACTATTTTGCAAATACCATATCTTATCATTTTTCACCATCAGCATGGAGATAACATGTTCTCTAAAAGTTTCTTGTTTGGTTGAATGAAACCTGGGAAGAACTCCAACCCAGTGACTGGACTCAACAGCTCTGGTTGATTGAGGAATTGGGGAGGCCTGGGAAGCAGCTAGGAAAGGAGACTAGATGTCCAGAAATTTTGAAATCAACTGTGCTTCCAAAACAGAAAGTGAGAGAAGGTATTTAGCTTTTGGTTTGATATCTCTGGGTAGGCCATGTTACTTCACATGACTAAATCCAACATATCCATCGTTCATCCAACCAGAAAGAAGAGAGTATGCTTGGATTTCCCTCTTTGCGGAATATCCCATATTCAGTCATTGATTTTGTACATGCCTCAAATCCACACTTTTAATATATCATCCCTCACTTAAAATCCCATGGTACTGTCTTAGCTGAGCATTTCACCATCCCTCACTTGGATCGCTGCACTAGGTTCCTACCTGGTCTACCAACTTCCAGACTCATCCTTAGATCTACCTTTCATTCCATGGCATCAGTGAAGGTTCTAAAGCACAAACCTGACCATCTTGTTCTCTGCCACTGTCTTTTCACCATTTTTACAGACTCAAGCCTGTATCATGGCACATGAAGCTCTGCATTATCTGGCTCTGTTGACCTTGCCAGCCTTTCCCTCACTTTGTTCCATCTTGTACTTGGTACTTCAACCACCTTGAATCCTTTGGAGCTTTCTAAACATAACAGTCTCTCTCATGCCATTGCTCCTCCTATGATTTTTGATCATGAAAACTTTTTCTTTCTCTCCCCCACCCCCGCCAATGCTTTCTTTAAAAGTTGTTTTCTCTAAGAAGTGTTCTGGCCTCCTCTTCCTCAGGAGGGATTTATTTTCCAGCATGTGTACCCTTGTTGAGCTTTAGGGTGACATCCTTTATAGCATTTATGTTATTATGTCACCTGCTTGCTTATTTGCCTGATTCCATCTCCTAGATTATAGTTCTCTTGTAAGACAAGAATCATGTTTTTCATTTTTTGTTAGCCTCTATTTGCCTGCTTAGAGTAGGTACCTAAAATGTAATTTATAATAAGTGAATAAACATAAAGACAGTGAATGAGAAATGGCATTTCTTTGATAAGTTGCAGGGTGGCATCTGTAGGAGAACCCGACTTTGAAATTGCGATAGACATTTTCCAATTTTGTAAACTTGTCACATTATAATTCTCTCTGGCAATTCACTTCACAGCTGTAAAATGAGAGTAATAACACATTGCTATGAGTAAAATGAGTTGAAGTTTGTGAAAATGGCAGGAATTTAGTAGGTATTCTAAAAAACATTGACTATTTTTCTTTAAGTCTGTCTCTTTGTAGACTCCTATCTCCTCTGGTAAGATGATGATGATGATGATTACATTATTATTAATTTCGTTAAATCATTGCTCTTCCACCATTTCTCTTAGGCAGCATAAAATATATTTCATTTAAAAGTTATCTCTACATTTGGAAAAAATGAGTTATAAGTGGTGGAACCTCCCTTCATAATGACTGAAATTCTACACTCGTCAAGGATAAATAGGCTTCAGTGATTGTGTCTTATCTTTCTTGTACAAAGATGGCAATTACTAGCCATTTAATTACTATACTGAAAGGATTCATAACCTGATATCGAGTAAGTGAGGAGGGAGAAGGAAAAAAGCCATGATAGGATTTACCCTTCTTTTTTTTCCCCTTTGTCTCTCACATATTTGGCATTCTAATCACCTTCATGTACTTGAGACTAGCACAAGTGCAGGAGGGGGGCAGGAACAAAACCCAGAGAGGATGGGCTGTCAGCTAGTGACACCATTTATATTAAGGCCAAAGACACACACACACAAATATGACTAGCTGAAACCACATACTTGAGACAGCTCCTTTTCAATATGGTTATACTTAGATTGAACATTGTTAAGTTCAAAATTTCTCTTAGTCTACAGCCATACCACCCTGAACATGCCTAATTCATCAAATTATTTTCAACCAAAATTTTGTTACCTGAAATGCAAATTAATTAGCACATCCAATTTAGTAAAAAGGAAATGTCAAGCCCTTCTAAGCTAATTAATGATTCATCTTTCTCACCTCTCATTTTTCATCCATAATTAGTGAGAAAGCTTTTGATTGTTGTAGCTGTCGTTTTTCTTTTTATAAACCTATAAAACATGTACTAAAACACTTCTTTGATGAACATAATGTCACCTACTAAAATGTAATTGGACATCATATCTTCTTAACAAAGTGATAAAGAATGAAGTCTTTTGATAATAGTACTCTTTGATATTATGAAAATTATCTATCAGACTTTCAATCTGATGATTGTAATTTTGCAAAAGATTTACTAATTACAATGGAGTTATTCTCTTTGGCATTCATCTTTCTCTGAGTCATGAAGAGGTAATTCCAAAATGAACGGTATTCTCGAGTTAAAGGAAATAGAATATCCAAGAGGTTTGGGAAAGAAAGATTTTTTAAGTACGAAATAAGTGTATTTGAAAGGTACTGTGTAGCAAAATAACCACAGCTCTGTAATCATGTTATGACCTCTAAAGTTTAATCCTATGTCTACTATTGAATTAGCATTGACCCTTCAACATGAACAAGTCTCAGGCTGTCACACAATAGATTTTGTGTAGAATGAACATCAGGATTTACTCATCCTGTGCTTTATTCAACTACCCAGGTGGGCCTCACATTGAAAATAAACTTATAAACAAAGTCAATAGGAGGCATATAAATTCAAATATTTCTCTCATGCCTGGTTCAAGTATTTTTCCATCTTCTCTTTTGCTTGTGCATATATAAATAGAGAAGGTGAGACAGGTCATATGTGAATTTGTCTCAAAGCCAGGAAAGCCTGATTGATTTGAAGAATTTTAAAAAGGCTGAGAGTAAATAATTGGAATTAAAGTGGAAAATATACTGAAAGTTAACACTTTGTATTGAATAAACTTGCCAAATGTACTTGGCTTAATGACTTACAGCATAACATACAATTGTTGAAAGTTAATAATCTAATCTTATGTTCATTTGAGAAGGCCTCATAAAGATGTCCTTCTTATGACAACAAGCCTAACTTAATTCTAACCTTAACTTGGTATTTCCCAAGGGGATGGATATCAGCAAACTGACTGCATGATCCTAATGACTCACTGTGTTGACTCTAGCCTCCAATGTTTCTGAGCTTCAGACTCTGGTTCAAACATCTACTAAATGTTCTACAGCAGGGGTGTCCAACTCATTTTTACCAGGGGCTGCATTAGCTTCACAGTTGCCTTCAAAGGGCCGATGTAATTTTAGGACTGTATAAATGTACCTATTCCTTACTAGTCAAGATAGCCAGGTAGAAACAGGGTCCTGGGCTAAAGGTGCCAGGCTGGACAAAACAAGGTGAAGGGCCAGAATCAGCCCATGGGCCTTGTGTTTGCCACCTGTGTTCTACAGAATTGCTCAATTCAAACGCTTGCCATAGAATTTCTCATGTCCCTAAGCAAATCATCATGTACTATTCTTTTTAAAGTAAAAGTACTGTCTTCCATATGACCACCTCAGCTAAAATTCTCATAGTTACCTCTTATGCCTGTATTACCAACCTCAAGGATGGTGCCTTACCTGAAAAGAGCATTCAAGAATATTTAGCTAAATAACAGATAAATTCCATTAACCATTTAGTCTTCACTCAGATCTACAAGCCCACTCTGTCACAGTTTCCAATCTGAACCTGGAGATAGTTTGGTCTAATGCATAATGAAACCCAAAGTAGTTGAGCAGTTGTAAATCCCTTTGCCCTCAGATCTTTGTTGCATCAAAGAAAAGTAACCAAAGTATCTTTGATAGATGATTAGATAAAGGAGATGTGGTACATATATACGTACAATGGAATACTACTCAGCCATAAGAAAAATCAAAAATGAAATTCTGCCATCTGTGACATCATGAATGGATCTGGAGAATAAACTAAGCAAAAAAAGTCAGAGGGAGAAAGTTTAGAACCATAGGATCTCACTTATATGTGGGATACAAAACTGAAAACAACAAATGAACACACAAGACAAATAGGCAAACAGAAACTCATAGACATAGACACAAACAACATTGTGGTAGTTACCAGAAGGGAAGCAAAGGGGAGGGTATTAGAAAAGGGTAAAGATGGTCAAATATATGTAAATGAAAGAAGTGGCTTTGGGTGGTAAACACAATTCAATATACACATGATGTACACTTGAAATCTATATAATCTTATTAACTACTGTTACTCCAACAAATAAAACAAGACCACACATACACACACACACACACACAAAGAGCCCATGTTACAGAGAAACTTAAACCAAGTCTTTGAAGATGGATAAAGCTGGATTCATACCTGGCTTTACCATTTTCTAGTTTTGGGTTCTTGGGCATATTACTTAATCAGCCTGCACACCAGTCTCTGTACATATTAAATTGTTAAAATGTCACATGAAGGTTGGAGGAAAGAACAGAAGCAATGAAGGAGAAGCATAGACATGAGTTAAATGGTGGCTCCTATTATTATAAACCCTTAGTGATCCTCACTAACTTCATGAATCAGCATCTAATAAAATCTCATAAATGATTACTTTCTTACCTCTAATGCTTAACTCATGAAATCGCTAACCATGGGCATAGGATATGCTCACTAGCTTGAAGTATAGTGCTTAAATATTAATGCTTAATAACCCTTAAAGAAGAAAACATTCAGGACAGAATAAAAGCTCTCCATTTGTAATTTATAAACCTGCATCAGTTTAAGGAAAGTTTAAGAATGAGAATTAATTTAAGGAATATAAAATACTTGGAAAATTTCTCAGACAAGCTTCCTTCCTATAGGACTATGAAATACTTTCTGAGCACTCAAGCCAAAAAAATAAATAAATAAAAAGTCTAAATCAAGCTAATATCTGATCTAAAGATGTAGCTACTTGGCTTAACGGTAAGAACATTTGTGAAACCAAATGATGCTGTGGTGTTCGTATCTTCTCACTACTTTCTCTTCATCTTGATGCCTTTGAACAATGGTAATTGCAGGGAAGACACTATCTTTTAGGCTACATTATTGTTAAATATATTTTTAAAGGAGGGCTTAATTCATAATTATTCAATATAATTTGGCTTAGAAAATCTACAACTTCAGCAACTGTATTTTGAGATAGCACTTCATGTGATATTTTTATTTACACTTTGTATGTGTGTTTATGTGCAATAAATCAGGCTCAATGGTGTCCCCCTGTCATATTTCATCATGTTACACTAATAAAATTTGACATGCTCTGGGGTGTGGTGATGAATAACCATATGTGGTGACACCTTGGGGAATGCTTAAAAATTATGTTCTGCAATATTTTAAAACCTTGTGTGTACTTTCAATTGTTGAAATAACCCTCACAAAATACAATGTTCCAGCCATGAAAAGATCAATTTAGGACTTCAGTACCAAAATTACTGAGAAATTGGCATTTAAACTTATCAGTAACTATTATATAACACAGGGTTGTAAAATGGAACATACCTAACATTGTAAAAAGGATGCCATGTACAATGTTTTATATAAAGGGATCACCACAGCTCTGAAACACTGACCAGAAAAAATAATGACATATGTCAGAAATTAAAATAACTTAATCTATATGGGGGATTTTGCTGCTGATGTTTTTTGGTTGTTTTTTAATTTTTTTCCTGGAATAGTCATTATGTATATAATTATTAAACTAGCCTTAACTTGTTTTCTTTTTTATTATTAATCTTGGAGAGAGGGATAGAGAGAGGGGGTTAGAGAGAGAGAGAGAGAGAGAGAAACATTGATTTGTTGTTCAACTTATTTTATCCATTCATTGGTTGCTTCTTGGTTGTGCCCTGACCAGGGATCAAACCCACAATCTTAGCATTCTGAGACAGCGCTCTAACCAAGTAGCTAGTCAGGCAGGGACTGTCTTCTGAACTGAATGCTCTCTTCATGCTAAGCCCATTATAGCACTTGTATTTTTGCTGCCATCTGTATCATTTCCCCCATTTTCTAGTTGAAGAAGCTGAGGTGGACAGAATGGAATTTACAAGCCCAAATCACAAAGCTTATAAGTAGAACTCAGCCTAGAGTTTGTATATTTTGTGCTGTTGACAACACTGCAATTTTCAGGTCCTGCTACTCACTTGCATCCATCAAACAAAGCTGAACATTATTCCAGGACATTGTATCTGTATCCTTGTGGTACTTGATTCACCTTTCCTGGAAAGATTGCCTCAAGGTTAGGATTCTCTTCACTAGGGAGGGAAGGGCTGGTGACTTCTGCCTGAGAGCTGAGGACTGACTCCACAGCTGTGTAGAGACACCTCTGTTGCCTGGGAGAGGATATTGTGTAATTCTACTCTGATTAGAAGCACAGCATAGCTTCTGAAATCTGGCAGTTGCTAAAACCCAACAGGATTCATCTAGAGAAAGCCCTTGTCAACACTCCTCTTGAACCTACATATACTAAATTTGGTTCTGAACTTTGAAGCTGAAGTGCACAGAACATTCCCTAAATGACAAGAATTAAACACTCCGCAATTAAAAATAATTCTTCTATTGGAATAAACTAATGTACATGAAACAATGGGTTAAGCAATATAACATCTTCTCGATCTTATTAGTATTTAACTTGTAGGTGGTAAAAATAGAGTTAAAATTATTGAAGAAATAAAAATTGTATTGCTTTTGTTTAAAATTACTATTTTCTTAATAGGAAAATAGTATAACATGTTAACTATACTCTTTTCTTCCATCCTTCTCACTTTTTTTCTTCAACTTTTCAGTCTTTCCCTCTAGATAGCTTGGTAAATATTCTCTGATGTTTTTAAACAAGGTAGTAGCCATTTTACACTTTCTTAGTTTTTTACAACGAAACCTGTATCTCTCAAACAATTCTTTCTTAAGCACTCTTCAAAAGAATTATATGTCACTCAACAATATTGTATCATATTATGAAAGTTGCTAAGAGAATAAATCTTAGAAGTTCTCATCACAAGAAACAAAGAAATGTGTATCTGTGAGGTGATTCATGTTAATTAAACTTGTTGTGTTAGTCACTTCAGATTATATTAAATCATGTTGTGCACCTAAAACTAGTACAATGTTATATGTCAATTATACCTAAGAAAACTAGAAACAATCTTTTAAATCAAAAAATAAATATCACTGAAAATAGTCACTTTGTAATCAAACAAGTTTTGGTAATATTGTATAATCTTCTGACAAATAGTCTAAAAGAGTTTCATTGACATTAGCACAGAAATAACCCTGAGGATAATTACCAAAATATGTAATTTTTCTTGCCCGTTATCATCATGTGGCATTGCTTCCCAGGGACAGCAATCTGAGAAACACTGAACTGAGACAATTGTAGTTGTATGGCAGGATTTGTCTGATCTCAGAAGTGCCCTATTTCCATTTCTAAGGAAAATATCATAGGGGGTGGGGACAAATTATGAGTAAATAGACTTTGGTAGGTCATATATTTTGTGAGGCAAGCAAAGTGTGAGGCAGCTCTGTTTCTGCTGTTTCCAGCAGAAGTAAGTTTCCAGGATAAAGACCTCAGGAGATGATGCTCCTGGTTAGGTTTGTTGTAGGGCCCCAGTGGGCGCATAATCTGTGTTCTCTGTATTCTTGATATTCTTAGTAACTCTATCAAAAAGGTCTATTTATATGTTTATTCAGCTTCAAATGTAACTGTAGCTTTGCTATTTTGATGACAAATTTTCTCAACTTTTAATAGGCTTCTCTCTTTTCTTAAAATACTATGGTGGTTTAAATGCATAGCAAAATACTCTAGTCCTATACTGAATATTAATACAATATATCTCTAAGCTTTGGGGTGTTTACCCATTTGGCTTTATACTAAACAATGAGATTATGAATAGTGAAATTTTATGAAGTATTTTCTTTGTGCCTGGCTCTATACTATGATACATATTTTATATATATATATTATAGCATTTAATTCTTACAGCAGCAGTATATGACATATATTTCCACTTTACTTTCAAATATGAGGGAACGGTGGTTCCTTAAGATGAAATAAGCAACATTACATGGCCACTGGGGAGAATAGTCAGGATACAAACCCAGATCTACCATATGTAAAGCTTGTCTTAAACTGATTATTCTGCATCGCACTACAACCAGCAAGCTAGGGAAGACATTGGTTTGATATTTGTAGCTTTTCCGCCATTCCTTGAGCTTGAAATTATATGGAGAGCTGGGGCACACCTTTCGCCACTGAGCTAGCTCTGAACTTTAGGTGTTCTGCTATGAGTTGAGGCCTATACAGTCAGTGAGATGTCTGGAGTCTATGCCAGGTATGGAGGATAAACAGTTATAAGCAGGTTAAATTAAATTGCTGACTAAAATGATAAAAATGTATTAAAAAAAACAAAAACAAAAATTGCAAAGCAGAACAAAGGCAATAAAAAAATGACAGTGACTTTTTGGATTTGTCCAGTGATGAAAATTTTAATAACTTTTTTCGTAAGTTGGAAATCTCTGACTTGCAGCTCAAGAGTAATCCAAGGTAAGAGTTTTAATATAGATTTAGTCAAGAAGATTTTTGTTTTTATATTTATTAAGGAAGCCAAAGGGAATGTAATCTAACTAGAACTGAATGAAGATACCCAAAAGCAACATCTGGAAATACCTGCAGAGACATGTTTAAATGCTTGTCTCTAATGTGTTAGCCTGTATCCAGTCAAAATAAATCACAAGGTTGTGAGTGTAACTTTTTGTATATAATCTATAAAGAAATTTTGTACTCCAAACAGCAGATTTTGTTTAAAAATATGGTTGTAAAGTACTGTGCCTAGTTCAGATTCCAGAAAGCCAGATGTAAAAAGAAACTTGAACTTGGTTTACCTTCTCTGAGAAATTATGAAGTTAAACAGCCTAACTATAAAATAATGCTGTCAGACAGTTTTAAAAGAGAAATAAGAGTTTCTAAGCAGAATCATTGTAAGCTAACATTGACCTACTTTGCATATCATCCCATGTGTTTGTTACCAGACAGTGTTCTGGCTAGTGTTACAAAACATTTTAATTTATGCCTTGAAAATTACACTTTCATGTTTATAAAATTATTTTTTACATCAATGGTTACTATTTTCCATTAAAGATGTTATCTCAGAATGCCATCATAGTTTGTATAATTCTGAAAAATAGGCTCAATATTGGTGTTCTACACAAATGAAATGCTTTCAGGTTATACTGCTTAGTATGCCATTATTTTACTGAATATTCATTTTTGTACATCAGGATTCCAATATTAAATGAATGTCTATGCATCAAGAAAGTGTGGGGCTTAATCACCAAGTTGTATTTTAAACAAAGCAACTCATCCCCAACAAAGGAAATTAAGAATACATGCCAAGTGTACTAGCTTCTACAGTATTTTAAAGATTGTGAACACTTGGAATGCAGATTTCCAGAATTAATAAATGAGTTTTATGAGGAGCCTAAAAGGAAAGTCTTATTATAAAAATGCTTTTGAATGCATGGAACTCTGCATATTTCAGCTCAGGTAGGATGATAAATTATGATACTCATTATTAAACAAGGCTAGAATCTCAAACAGAAAAATTAGGGTCCCAAGTGGTGACCATTAAATTCTACAACCTGTCATAAAATGTCTTATGATTGTAAGTAACCTCATCTTTTATTACATCTTAAGTTCAAACTAAAGAAACCACCAAAAAAGACTTTCCCCAGCACAAACAATAAAATAGTCCTTAAAGCACAATTACGAAGATTTAATAAGATATAGTACATGTTCAAACAAAATGTGTACATTGTGCTTAACTGTGAGTTCCAATAATCTATATTTAAATTTTATATTCAATGAACTGATTAGGGAAATTAACCATATTCTAACAGAGATAGACTTTTGCCCTGAGAAAATAATTATTCCATTACCCTGTCTCAAAATGGGCATTTTTCTTGATTTTTTTCCCTTCTGTAGTTGTCATATTATTTATATACCAATTATCATAAGCTTTTCCAGTAGTAACTTCTGTTAAGAAAACATAAACCAGTGACATGAAAACAAGTGTTTCTTCATAGACCTTCTGAAGCTAAGTGAAATCCATGTAGTGGTTATTTTTAGATATGTGTGCAAACTGTCTTAGCATATTAGTTTAGCATATTTTAGAACTAAATTGAGGGAAGAAAATGTTAGTAAAGGATTGACCTGCAGCTGAACTAATACATCTCAATTTTTATCTATTTTTTCATTTATACCTCAAAAGTCCCAAAGAGTCTAATGAGATGTGTAATTGGATAATAAAAAATTATCTATAACACCAGATATTATGAGATGAAATATGTACAAAACTGACAAATTTTAACTTAGACTATTCCTTTATCTTTTATAGTAGACATAAGTACTTTACTTTGATAATGGATCTGCTCATTGAAGTAAAGTTGCATAACGTCTTTTCTGGCATAAAACAATTTGAATTCCTCGTTCAAATTTCTTTTGATTACTCAAAGGAGAGTGAGGACTTAATTGATTTTTATCTTCAATATGAATGTCAATTCTTTTCAGACTTGTACTACTTTCCCCAATATTTTAATGTCATTGCCCATACACGTAACATTAATTCTTGAGTCTTTCCAAAGTAATGAACCTGGCTTGTGTAGAAACAGCTCTTTTGCTACAAATTTATACTTAGTCAATAGATTGTTCACTTAAACAATATGATTGCAATAATATGAATAAGTGCCAAAAACAGGTTGGGGATAGATATTAATAACTTATATAAACATATAGTTTAGATGGTGCGAGGTCAAGCACTCAAGGGTTTAAGAATGACATAGTGGGATAAGTCTTCACCAAGTACTAGGATTCAATCAGTATGTCTAAATGGGAAGAGAAGCTACTGGTAAATATTCAAGTCAGTTCAGAGACCAGTAAGAACACTTTCACTGAAAAATTTCTAAGTCCTCTGAATAAAACTAGAAGTTAAATTTTAGTGCATTTCAAATGTTTCAACTTTCTGTTTGCACAATTAGAACCCAGATGGAATAGACCTGCAAAACAATAAATTTAAAATAAAGTAATTCAATATTTAATTTATTTTTTTTCATTTTGTATGAAAACACATATTGAGTTAAATTAGGTAAGACCAAAAGTGCAGAACTTCACTCTTCATTTCAAAAATGGGTGGAAATGAGTATTTTTGTCTTTTTCAGATTCTGGTGATACCTTGTTTGATGCCATGGCCTAGAATGATTTGCCTAATTAACAACTGTGCCCATCAATTTCCTTTAGTAATGGACATCTGGATGCAGAAACTGTGGCTACACCAATGCATTTACCCTTGTTCTTGACAGTAGAGAGCAAAAATGACAGATGACTTCACACCCAGGCCTCCCTGAGCCGGGGTTGATCATTTTTACTAAACCTGTGGGTTGGCAACATATGGAGGTGTGTTTAGGAGTGTACCTGTGGTGAGCTAGGGATGAACAGGTTGAGGGAGTTGTAAAAAGCAAGTGCTGAAGAACCTATCTGCTTCAGTACAAGGACTCCTAAGTCCCCTGCGGAACCAGGCTTTGTAATGCAAGGTCTTAAAGACAAAACTAAAGGTTTTTGTTTTGTTTTGTTTTGTTTTGTTTTGTTTTTGGTCTTTGCTTCAGGAAAGGTTTTTAAAGGAGAAATTGCATGTGTCTCATTCTGTAGTTTAAAGCAAAACAGACCCCTTTTCTCTGCCTTTAATACCTTCTCTCTGGCCAGTGATGCCTCCAGCAACCGCAGCCAGCTGGGCTTTCCTCAGTTGGCTTGGTGCTGCCCTTACACCTCTGAATGTAGACTTCTTAGGCTCATCTACTCCTCCCTATTTCAATAGCCTAGCAATTTTTTAAAGAATTTTTTTATTCATTATTTTTTAGAGAGAAAGGCAGGGGAAGAGGAAGAAAGGGAAAGGAACATCAATGTATGGTTGCCTTTCACCTGCCTCCAGTTGGGGACCTGGCTGGAGTCCTGGCTCGCAACCTGGTTATGTGCCCTGGCTGAGAATCGAACCAGCGACCTTTGAGTTTGCAGGCTGGTGCCTTATTCACTGTGCCACCAGCCAGGGCTTCAGCAATTTTTTTTTTTTTTTTTACTCACATTTCAACAGTCAATTCAAAGACCAGCACCTCTGGTGTATCTTCCTTTATTTACCCAGAAAAATCTGACATGATAAAATCCTTGGGCTTACTTATAAGATTAATATTATACTATGGTACAAACTGTAGCAAGAACAATGATTATACAAATGATCCATAGGATTGCTTTAGCCTTAACTTGTACTGTGACTTCTGGTCAGTTTATGAGATATGCTTTCTGCATCTATCTGAAATAATAACAAAAATAACAAAAATGAAGTATCTGGGGTTTAAAAAGACCAAGTCCTTACTTACAGTCTCTCTCTCTCTCTCTCTCTCTCTCTCTCTCTCTCTCTCTCTCTCTCTCTCTC
>PVIW01005511.1:0-45172 GCA_004026585.1 Noctilio leporinus | reverse complement strand
ATTCTGAGTGGTAGGCACTATTACAGTACCAGATTATTATGGATGGCACAAGTAGGGCTTTGAGGATTAATTTGCTCCAAGTCCAGAAGCCAGTAATGGTAAAAAAAAAAAAAAAAAAATGAAATTTGAACTTAGGTCATCTGATTTCAAAGTCTGAAATCTTAATTCTGAACTTTATGTCTTCCTCTAATTAATAATTGAATCATTTTGAAATTGAAGAAATTTCGGAATGCCAGACAGTAGAGCTTTGAAAGCACTAAAAGATGTATTGGAAGGCTAAGCCTTGCCACTTTCAGACTGAATTTGTATAATGGGCCTCCAGTATGAGGTGGCTAGCTAAAGACTTCATGGTCTCATGAAACCCATAGCAGAAGGAGCACTTCAAGTTCTTGGCATCATATTTTAAATAACACTTGTCAAAGAAAGGAAGCATGATAGGTTAGGCACTGGTAATAGTGACGCTGATAGACCAAATAAAGAAACAGGACACTGGAGTATCTGAATGAGTGTTTATAAAATGCATTTCCCTTAGGAAATATAATAGTGATGGCCTTTGAGAAAATAGCTTCCGCAGGGAATGAAAGAGGGCACCAGTTTACAGGAAGAGTAAATGGGAAGTGAGAAAGTGACAATAGTTAGTATTAGTATAGCCTTTCTTTCAAAACATTGGCTAGATATCCCAGCCAAACTTCAATTTAGTAAAAATCATGTCTGGAGTGCTTGTGCCTATATTAGTCAATGTAGTCCATAAAAGGGTCACCTAGCATGATCCGCTGTTGATTTATTTCCCTCCAAAGTATTTTTACATTTGCCTTGTCAGCTATTTTACTACCTGTAGAGTTACTTTTAGTATTTTTTTTCTTGGCACCTAAGTAAACTTGAGATTTTCTACCAGGTGTGTTTTACAGCAAATTTAGTGTGCCTGATTTACATTCATAGAATTTGGTGTTTGAAATAGAAGCGTTTAAAAGTGACCAGCTTCCTGTGGTTAAAAACTCCGGGGATTATAACCCACTCATAATTTCAATTTCAAATCAAGATTCTTTCCCACCCCTTTACTCCATTTTGAAGTAATTAGACACAATCTGATCTTTGAAATTGGCCTTTGACTAGAATAAAAGTTTAAACAAACATTTCAGTGCACCAATAGTATATAGTTTATCATCTGCTCTCAAAATGAATAAACTTTGAAAGGCAGAGATCATTTTATCACAGTATTAGAAAAGAGTGGACTAGCAGAAGGCAATGAGTTATTCCAGTGGTGCCACAGAAAGCCAGAGCTTCTAGTAACCACCATTCAAGGCATTGATTATCAACTGAGGCTGTGTTTTGTAAACCCTCCTGGGGTATCAGTTAATCCCTTGAACTCTTTTTGTTCCATATTATTGAACAAAGGACCTAAAAATTAATGGTATTACTTCTTTGACTCAAGAAACTTATTTCTTTACTGTGTGGAATATATGTCTTTTTCTCTTTGAAAATTGTGATTCAAAGTTGCGGAATTTTCCTTCATGTACAATGAACAGTAATTTCGTCTCTTCCCTGTCTTTATTATTTCTTGGAGAGGAACTTGTATTTTTCATATTTACCCAAATTTTAGTATTTTAATAATTTAACATAAGGTATTTTAGACTGCTGAAATCACCTAATTATGAAAATAGTTACATGAAATATTTAATAAAGCAGAACATACGTGTACCCTGATCCTTATTCCACTTCAGAAGTTATATTAAAAATATTCACAGTTACATTTGATAGAGTCTTAAATTGAAGTCAACTAAAATGTGCTTTAAGAATAGAATGGATGAATAAATGATTGTACATGCCTATAATGGGATAACATACAGTAATGAAAATTGACAAAATATTGTTATAAGCAATAATGTAAATAGAACTTACAGCCATAATTTTGTTCAAAAGAAACCAGACATAAAAGCACATATACCTACCTACCTACCTATCAACCGCCTACCTATCTATTGTCTGTCTGTAATGGACTGAATGTTTATGTCCCACCAAAATTCATGTGTTAAAATTCTAACCCCCAACATGATGGTAATTTGTGGTAGAGCCTTTGGGCGAATGAGACCTCATGATCAGAGACCTCGTGAGGGAATTTATGTCCTTAGGAAAGAGGCTCCAGAGAGTTCTCTTTCTCATTTCCCCATGGGAGGGCTCAGCAAGAACTATTCAGAGAATTGTTACAAATATTTGTAACATGTCTTCTAAAGAGGAATTGTCTGCAAGTGAGCTTTCACCAGCCACCAAATCTACTAATCTATTGGTCCCTGATATTAAACTTCCCTGCCTTTAGAATGGTGAGAAATTATGTTGGGGCCACCCAACCTATGGCATTTTTGTTACAGCAGTTCAAACGGATTAAGACATTATTACAGAAAAGCTAGACTTTCATAGAATTAGTAGTCAGGGTGATGATTATCTTCCAGGAGGAGGGGCTGTGAGAGGTCCTGATGGATATTATGTTCTATTTCTTGATCTGGGTGCCGGCTAAAAGGGTGTATTTACTTTGTAAAAGCTAATTGAGCTTACTGTTTATTCCTCACTTTATGGAAGTTATGCTTTAATGAGAGGTACACTTTTTAAAATGTACTTGCTAAAAGCAACTTCTGATGAGATCTGTTATATGTCAGTTTATTCTCTATCAGCCCCCAATTCAATAGGATACATTTTTAAATATTTCAACCTGGAAGCTTTCAGAATTGAGGATTAAGTGAAATGAAAACTGCAACAAATTCACTTTGAGCAGATGACATGTAATAGAAACATGATCAAATAAGAAATTTTCCCTGCTTAAAAATACTATTAGAGTGCTACCTAATGCTAGCTACTAAAGCACTTGCTTTAGTTCATTTTGTTTTTAAGAAAATAGTATTGTGGGTAGTATTCAGGAATTAAAAAATTAAGATAGCATGTAAAAAAAACACTTAAAGGGTCATTAGCCCCAGATGGTGGCTCAGTGGATAGGTGCTGGCCTGTGAACCCAAAGGTTGCTGGTTTGATCCCAGCCAGGGCACATAACCAGGTTGCAAGCCAGGTCTCCAGCCAGATCCGTAGGAGGCAGGTGAAAGGCAACCATACATTGATGTTTCTCTCCCTCTCTGCCTCTCTCCCTTCCCCTCTCTAAAGATAAAAAATAAAATCTTGAGGGAAAA
The DNA here is from genome assembly GCA_004026585.1 of Noctilio leporinus. Lineage (NCBI taxonomy): Eukaryota > Metazoa > Chordata > Mammalia > Chiroptera > Noctilionidae > Noctilio > Noctilio leporinus. The sequence goes on along the minus strand of PVIW01005511.1, from coordinate 41,999 downwards.
AAAAAGGATCATTAAAGCTATTCTTCAAAGTAAATTTAGCTAATTTGAGCCTGACCTTATCAGCAATCCAAATTCAGCAAATATAGCATGCTATGTTATCCATGAGAATTATATGCAACAATAGAAGAATTAAGTGTAATAGATGCCAAAACTAAGAGAAGACTAGGGTAATATGTGACTACTCTCCACCATTAGCATGTGCTAGGTGAAAATCCAAGTACTTCTTTTTATTGTTGACTGATACACCTGATGAAATATTCTGTGTTTTGTTTTTTTTTTTTTTTTCATTTAAAAATACAATTTTTAGAACAACATAAAAGAGGGAACATTTAATTCAAATTTTCTTTTAAAAAACAAAACCCCATCTCCAGAGCACAAAGTGGAACAGCTTGGCCCATTCTCTGCCTGTTCCCGCCATGGTGGGTAGTAGAGAGCATTGTGCAATGCAAGTTGTTTCGAGAAAGTGATCAGAGTTGAATTGGATATTGTTATTGTTGATTCATATTCTCTAATTTGAACTATCAATCACCTGATTTGCTCAGGATTGTATTTTGGCTACATCTGAGTTTTTCTGTCCTCATGATAATGGAAGACATTCTCATTTATTTGTTCAAAATATATACTTTGAATGTAAACTCTGTAGCAGCAAAAGTGTTAAACCCTAGCAAAATATGGAATTGTATCCATGGTGTTTCTAAGAGAAAGACTTGGAGGACAAGGTTTATATGTGCAAGGAAACTATTCAGAGAGGTCATATGAAAAGAATGGAGAGAAACGGGGCTCATGGCAAAGGGTTATGTTTGGCAAGCATGATGAAGAAGGATTCATAAACCAGACGTAGCCAATAAGTTGAGTCTTGAATGCTGGCTAAAATATAAACATGAGGAGCCTGAAAATGGATTCCAGAATGAGAGAGAAAAAGTACAAAGGAAGGAAAATAATAGGTCTTGCTAGTAATAGTAAGTCATAAAACTTGACTGACATAAGACATGTATAGGAACACAATGAGGAATAGGATTGCAAATTGTACTAGAGACATATCACAAGGGAATTAAGTGTTTGTATTTTGTTTATTAGGCTGGTGTCCCAAATGACATTATTTATTGGACAACCTATGTAAGAGATATTGGAGCATAGCAAAGGCCCCTGATAACCCCCATTGAATAGTCTAATTTGGTCTGCTTACCTATGCAGAATAAAACTCAGAACTAAAGCTGTTAGAAAATATCTACAAAATTCATTTTCTTTATAAAAATATTTTTTCTCTAAAGAATTAATGATGGAGCAGGTTTTCCTTCTGCTTACTCATTTTAAAAAACTCCAGATACTGCATTTCTAAGTACATCTGCAAGCTTAGCTAGAGCAAATCTCAGATGCAAATTAAAAAAAAAAAAGGAATGCTTTTAATTTTCAAATAATGCTTTCCTTAATGGTAAAATGACGATGACAAGATTAGCCAGAATCATAGCACTGGTTTTATGGAGAAAAATAAGTCAATGACAGTTATTTTATTTATACAGCCATCTGCACAGTTATGTCTAAATCCTTCTGGCATTTGAATATGCAGCTTCCAAATTCAGAATTTTATTGGGAGACAAGAGTCACTCAGAAGCCAGCAGAAATAACAAACACAGACAAATCTTTTTGTGGGCCCTTAATTTCAATCTTTCATACAGTTAGCCTTTTTTATGAGCTGCTGCCACTGTGGAATCAAGCACATTCAGCAAACAGGCCAACAGCTTCTTGGCTCTCCATTAGGCAAAGGCTGGTCTGGTCTAAGGTTAGATATATGGAAAGTGGTTCAGAATGAGATCAGAATAGGATAATGGAATCATGAAGGTTTTGAGGCAAAAGACCCTGAGAGATGGCTTAGCTGATCATTCACATTGTACACAGATGCTCTAAAGTACTTTGGGTAAGTCTATGGGCTGCAGGACTCCAACTCCACACACACACACACACACACACACTTTAAAGTACTGCACCCTTGGTCTGCCTTAAATATAGTACTAAATCATCTTCTGATAAATAATAATGAAAACTGGAGGCCTCCTAAGGCAGTTTATGAAATCCAGTTTATGGATTCATTTCATGGATGAAGTAACAATTCCGAAAAGGGCTAGTAACTTGTCTTTTTTTTTTTCTCTTCTTCCCTTAGCCATCTCATAGAGAATAATAAATAGTCAATAATGAAATATACTCTTTATATGTTACATAAGCAAATGAATAGGAACTTTAAATTATCATTTATTTTTCTTGTGAAATTCTTGAGTTCTATGTTTATGTTGTTTGATGATTTCAATATTTATAAATAATGCTTCTTTGGTGTTTGTTCTATCTGGTGCTTAAGTACTTCAACTCTATTCCTTTACCTTAAAATATGGATTTTATCTTTGAGTTCTCTAGTTTTACAACCCTGTGTTATTCTTTTCTAAGCAAGCTGTTACACCAACCTGTTACCATGCATAGAGACTAAAGTTCAAGTTGCTCTAAAGGATCATGTTTGAGATAATCCACAAGTTATGCATTAACTTGGATATATATTTAATATCAATATTATAATTAACATATTTTCCAAACGTAAAATTGGTTTCTTATGGACAACTGAACAGGTTATTTGATATCCCAGAACAATATGAGCAAAACTTTTATTTATGACTTTGATTAAAATTATAGCTTTAAAATACCACATTCAAAAATATGGAAGGCACATCTAACAATTCTGTCAATAGATTACAATTTGTTGTGTCTACATACATAGATTAATATGTTAAACTGACTAGTTGAATTTTATACTCTTACAATACAAAGTTAATTACTTAAAAGAATGTGAAAATTCAAAAATTTATCAGAATATGCAAATATTTCTATTTAGTAATAAAATAATTTCATAAATATAAAAACATTTTCCATATATAAATAAGATAAAAGTCTTTATAAAACAAAGTACCCCTATCACAATATAAAAAATATCCTAGAAATATTATTAGACATAGTACAGCCAAAATGCTTATTCCTTTAAAACATTAACTTTTAAAAACTAGTTTACTTTGTTTCACCTAAAAATTAGTCTTTGAGTACATAAGATTTCTTATTCTAATAAGATTTTTACTCATGTAAAAAAGTATTTGTGTGAATAGTAAAATTTATATGCTACTATTTTATAAAAACTACCTCCAAAATTAGGGGCAAAAAGTTGGATAGAAAGAAATAAAGCTATTTCTGTCATATATCCAAATTCATAAAATCAAACACCAAAGCATAAACATTTTCAGAGTTCATTTATCCCTCTATTTGTGTTCCCTTTTAAAGTTATATCCCCACCCAACTTTTGTGTGTACATAAAAGGGCAAATAAGGCCCTGTCTGATGGCACAGTGGATAAGGCACTGGCCTGGGAACCCAAAGGTCACTGGTTCGATTCCCCAACCAGGGCATATAACCAGGTTATAAGCCAGGTCTCCAGCCAGGTCTGTAGCTGGAGGCAGGTGAAAGGCAACTACACATTGATGTTTCTCTGCCTCTCTCTCCTCCTCTCTCTCTGTAAATAATAATTTTTTAAAAACCTTTAAAAAAGGACAAACAACTTTGCTCATATCTGAGAAATATGAGGTTCATCCAAAAAATATCCAACCATGTAATATTAAAAAGAGAGACATTTATTGAAGAACATGCAAGATACAAAAAACACTGTACACAGTGATACCTCAGTCCCCTTAAAAGTAGGCACCTTGGGACCTCACACAGATCTCCCAATTGCCATCAGCTGCCCTGTCATATTTTCCTGAATCTCATCTATGATCCGAAATCTCTTCCTTTTCCAAGGTGATTTTAGTTTTATTTTAGTTTTGGTAGAAGCCAGAAGTTTCAGGGTGCCTGACCTGGGCTTTAGCGGGGCTGAGCACCTGGGTGATTTGATATATTTTGTCAACAAACTCTGCACAGCATATGATACATGAGTGGGAATGTTGTTGTGATGAAGCTGCCAATCACCAGTTGCCCACAGCTGCAGCCTTCTCAATTATCTGAATAGTTTTTGTGGAGGAATGTCCAGGCTCATTGTAAAATTTGCTGCAGATTCATTGTTCTACTCTCTCAGTCATTTTGAATGCCACAGTCACATAGGACACATGCTCACTCAACAGCATCTAATGTCCCCACTGACTAGTACTGTGAAGTCATCATTGTTCACACATGTGCAAACCTGCTTGGCTGCCAGGTTACATCAATGTCATGAAAACCATTCTCATCATATTAACAACAGTTGGACTTTACTTTTTCCAGACAGACCTGATAGTTCCCATTATGCCCTATGCTAGCCATCTATTTTTGAATTAAATAAATTCCCCAAGAGTAATCTTTTTTAAATTAAAAATAATGTTTAAAAAAGAAAAATACCCTGGCTGGTGGCAGAGTGGATAAGGTGCCAGCCTGTGAACCCAAAGGTCACTGGTTTGATTTCCCAACCAGGGCAACATAACCAGGTTGCAAGCCAGGTCTCCAGCCAGGTGTGTAGCTGGAGGCAGGTGAAAGGCAACTGTACATTGATGTCTCTCTTCCTCTCTGCCTCTCTCCCTTCCCCTCTCTCTAAAAATAATAAAATCTTAAAATAAACATGTAAAAAAAAGAAAAAGAAATATATATACTTGATATATATTTGTTCATCTACCTGAAGTTAGAATGATTTGAATGTGTTACATTTGTACATATATCTTTTGGCAACTGAGAAAATCACTTTTCTTTTGCTCCCTTTGGAAGCAATGAGGACCCTTTACAATATAATCTCCAAGGAAATCATCGTTTTGCGGACTTCAGTGGACAAACCAACTTCTCCAGCTTCTGCCATCTTTCATCTAAATCTTTCCCTCAAGATCTGATAGATTCTGTCATTCTTGATGACTGTCCTGGAAGGCAATTTTAAAGTCACTCTTAGCCTTTTATCTGCAAAGTCACAAATATCAGAGTCCATTTGTTTGTTTGTTTGTTTGTTTATTTATTTGGAGTTTTGTTTAATCCTCAGCCCTAGACTTGCGAGGTTGCTGTGTGGGGCTCCACATTTGAAATGCAAAAGTACATCTCTTCCAATCCCTGCGTTCAGCACCATTGGCAGGGAGTTAACTTTAGCTCTTAGTGATTGGATTGACCCACTCGATTTCCAAATCTTTTTCCTTTTGTTTGTTGATATAGAAGCTTATTTAATTGAAAGAGAACATTTTCCACCTTGCAAATTTTGATCCAGCGTATTTTTTCTTGTTAGTGGACTGCAAATGTGAAAACGTAGCAGCAAAAACAATACATTACTTTCTTAGAGTCCTTTATCTTGACTGAGCAGAAACTAAAGGAATTCAAAATAAATTAACAACAAATAAAAACAGGCTAAATAAGTGGGCATAACACATTGAAACTATAATGGTATAATCAGATGCCTTTTATTTTGTCACAAATAGACTCAAAATATTTAGAAGATTTTGATATTACTAAATTTTAGGAATATGTGACAGGTGACATTTAGCATAATATCTTTTCATCCTTTGTGCTTTGTCTATGAGAGGCAAAAGACTACAGAAGTAAGTATTCATCTGTTCTATCAATGAATAAATCATTGTGGAGACCAGCAAGCCTGAATAAATTATCTTCTTTCTCCCAAACTCTTCCCTTACTTTTAAACATTTTTGTTTGACATATTCTATTACCAACATGTTTCCTCCATAAATATACACTTCAGTATTTAAGAAGCCTGTCCCCAAATCACAAAAGTTAAAATCCCAGTCTTAGAGTTCAAAAGAAACTTGTCTGTTTAATCAAACCACTCTTTTAAAGACAAGGACATGGAATGGGGAATCACACCTATCCAGCTCATAGTAAAGCTATAGGTGAAGATCTGAAGTCTGCTTGGTTTCTTACCTCAAAATGGGACTCACACTGGTTACTGCCTTTTTTTCATGCAAATGATCTTCTAATTTTATATCCAATTTAGGCAAGATAAATGTTTGCTAAGTATAGACTTAACAACAACAAAAACCTAAATAGAACCATTTTTCAAGAATAAAAATAAAAAAGAAATAGTTTAAAATTTACATAAAATACATACAATTTTCATTTTAAGTACTAAATTATCATATATATTTCACAAGAATAAGTTTTGAAATGTTAATTTAAGTATCAATATTTTCATTTTCAATATTTATTATGAATGTATGAAATATGAATCTATCAAATATGCATGAGCTGTTAATTTAAACATGTAATTCATTGCTGATTAGCAGTGATGTTTAGCAGCCACTGTCATGTGGCCTTAAAGCAAAAGACCTTACCTTTTATAACACAAAATTGTCACCTGAATGCTGCTAATGCTTCATAAACACTGATAGAGTGCAAAAAGTAGCCCACCAAATTATTGAACTTGCTTTCAACTAAATGCTGGATAAGTCGTTAGTTTTTATAGCTATGCCTACAGGGTCTGAATGAACTATCTCATAGACTGAACTACTTGTTATCACTTCAGTCATATTTTAAGCTCTCTGTAATGAACCATGAAATCTCTATTTAAAATTTTTATTTGGTTAACATTTGGAGGTATTTGCATCAGGAACTTAAGCATTCTCCACCACCTCCATAAAATGAAGGTATAATAGATATATACCAGGCAAAAAAGGATACATGGGCAAATTGAAAAGTATTTGCCTGAGGACATTATGTAGGACACAGAATAGAAATGTAGGCAGGGGGAAAAGTCTGAATTGGATATTTTAAAAGTGCATTGACCAAGCATATTTTCCACATTAAATTCTATCTTACATATAAGTATATAATTAAAACTTTATCTGACAACAAAGTCAACTTTGACATTTATACACAATGATGAAAATAACTTTTTTAGAATGAGATAAGGAGGAAATAACTAAGTACTGGAAGAAAATATTGACATTCTTATGTTTGGGAATAATATTTGTCCAGATCTTTCCCAACACTGAGAGAAGAAAAAATTCTAATTAGGATAAAATTAATTAGACTAAATAGTAATATTTTAACACTGTACATATTTAGTGTTCATAGTTTAATGAGTTATGATAATTAGTATGACATATGTATCCATAAAATCATCACAGCAATGAAGATAGTTTTACATATTTATCAATGCCAGTGTTTCCCAGTGCCCTATTTAATGCCTTCTATCTCTTCCACCCTCCCACCTCTCCATCAGCTCAGAGTACCACTGGAAAGAACCCAAATGTCCCTCATGGGGAAACATTTAGACAGACAATAGTGCACCATCCAACATTAAAATGAACAAGTGATATGCAGACCATGAACTAAATTCAAAATAGTTATGCTGAGTGAAAAGTCAAAGAAATGTATGCACACTGATTCCACTTATATAAAATCTTAAGAAATACTCACTACAGCGACAAAAAGTAAAACAATATAATTGGCTTTTTTGATAAGATGTATAAACTATTTAGTTTAGAAATCAGCCTTATGGCCCTGGCTGGTGGCTCAGTGGATAAGGCACCGGCCTACCAGCCTGCAAACTCGAAGGTTGCTGGTGCGATTCCCCAGCCTAGGCACATAACCAGGTTGCAAGCCAGGCCTCCAGCCAGGTCTGTAGCTGGAGGCAGGTGAAAGGCAATCAATCATACCTTGATGTCTCTCTCCCTCTTTGCCTTTCCCCCTTCTCCTCGCTCTAAAAAATAATAAATAAAATATTAAAAAAAAAGAAATCAGCCTTATATCCTTCAGTTCCTAGTGCCCAAATGACACAATATAAAACAACAGAAAGCCCTTAAGTGCCTGACTGTAGCAGTTTAAAAATTCCTTTAGAGCTGATACAAAGTTCCCACAAAATTATCCCTATGTCAAGAGGAGTCTAAAATAAAAAAAAGCAGATACATATTACAGTCTGTAAAAGTTTTAGTTAGATGACCAGCTTTCCATTTGTTAATGACCATTTTTTTGTGCAAATTTGTCTTTTACCAAAGAACATACCTGCAAATTAACTCTTTTATTTTCCCTTTTTTCTTCCCTTGATTATCTGATTACAATCATATTTTGCATGCTACCTCTGTTTTAAAACTGATGCATTAAGATAAAGGGGAGAGATATGTTTTTGGAATTTTACTTATCAGGGACCAGGAATCTTAGGTCTTAATTTAATATACTTATTACTTGGTTACTCATTGGAATTCATATTTAGCTCTTATGAACACATGTAGGTTCCTGATTTTGCTCTTCTTATTATAACAGACAATTTATGCATAGGTGGGTGAAGCTAAATTTAATTCAGTTAAATGGAGACACAAGAAAGTGGAAATTTTCCTACACTTTAACTTTGAATATTGAGGAAACCTGACCTTATTTCTACCTGAATAAATTGTTCTTCAATTGATTAGCAAATTGAATGCTTAGATGTTACTAAACTTTTAAAAAATAATGACATTTTATTGGTGTGTTTCCACATATAGATCTGGTCATTAAAGACTAATGAATAGGCACTGACCTTAGACTATCCAAGGTTTCATGAAAATATTAACTAAATGGATAACAGAAGAATTGAGGAATATTAACCTCAAAGTCATTTTAATTATAATACTAGCTTAATCAACTAAGTAGATAATTTGAGAAACATTGGCTAGTCCTGGCTGGTGTGGCTCAGTTTATTGGAGCATTCTCCCATGAGCTAAAAGGTCATGGGTTCAATCCCAGTCAGGGCAAATGCCTGGGTTACAAGTCTGGTTTCCAGTCAGGGCACTGAAGAGACACAGCTAATCAATGCTTGTCTCTCACATTGATCTTTCCCTCCCTCCCTTCTCCTCTCTCTAAAATCAATAAGCATGTCCTCGGGTGAGGGCGAAAAAAAATGAAACATAGATTAAATGGGAACATTTTATGAGAATGCTATCACATACGTGCATATACATACATGTCATTTAAAAGTTTTACTTGCTAAGCAGACAAATTAGTGTGAGTCTTGATGGACTCTTCAGCCATAGCCCATAAAAATTGTATTCTTGCCATTTTGTTATTAGTAATAAAATGTATAATGTTCAAAATTATTTAAAACCACCTTTCAAGTGTTCAGTCATGCTGAGTTCTTATTACTGTACAATAATAATAGCATTTGTAAAAACATATTTTATTTTCATGAAAACCTTATAGGATCTATCAAATCATAATTCATTTAGTGAAAAAACATTGTAAATTAGTACTTATTTTATACTAGATGAAAAGTAAAGTGGCCTTGAGATTACTTGCCATGACATTGAAAGGAATATTTTCACATTAATAAAAGTTGACACCTTACTCATGAATCTTTGAAGTAGATTTCTCTGTCTAAACTGATAAACATTCAAATCCCAACTTTTATAGTGTATAGCTATTTAACAGAAAGTATCTGAAGCTTTTTTCTCAATAACAAAATATGCACTTAAAGTAATAGTCCAAAGGCAAAAATCCAAAAGACACGGTAGCAGAAGGCCAGGTGAGGAAGCCAGCTCAGTTCACCATCTCCAGGGGGAGCAGAGCCTGTTTGCAGAAAGGAAAATGGATGTGCAACGCAAAGGATGCTATTTCTAACGAGTAACTTATCCGGAATATGGCACCATGGAGAGTTTGGAAATAAAAGAGTCAGCAATAAAGCGCATTAGTGCCCTTACAGGAGCATGATTAATTGTGTGACTGAGGCTGCTGCTTGTTTCTGCATTGATTTCTCTTTCCCTTTCGTTTGCAACACAAAGACAGGTCCCACAGGAAGGGAAATTTGTCATCCACATTGTACATCACTCAGTCTGGTACAGCTAACTACAGCTCTTCCCTGTGGGAAGAAATCCTTTTTATTGGACTACATGGACCCATTCTTTATTTACTTACAGTGTTTGTATGTCAGCTCTTGGAGGCTTGGTTCCCCCTCCCCTACCAGAGCCAGTATTTTTTAGTGCGGTCCTCAATGACTCTCCCTCAGGCCTCCATTCCCAGCCCAGACACTCCTACTCTGGTCCAATAGTCACCTTTAATAGCCACAGCACATCACATTGAGTCTAGTGTATGTTCTGTATTTGCTATTAAAATCTGTATGAACTGAATGAACCAAAGCCAAACCAAAAAATATATAAACAACATGACAAAATAAACAGCAATATAGGCCTGATACTTTGTCAAGCATTTTATTTGGTTTGTTTCCATAATTGGTACAATGGCCCTGAGTTACTTTTGTCACACTCTCCTATTTCACAGATGAAAACTCAGGTACAGATGGAATTGCTGACTGCCACACTCTAATGAAGAATAGAGCTTTGAATTAAACTTAGTCTGTCTTCTCTGATCCAGAGATATCGTCTGTGTGTGTATGTGTGTGTGTAAGTGTGTGTGTAAGTGTATATATATGTATATATATATATATACACATACATACATACACATATACATACATACATGCATGCTGTGTGGTACCTGAAACAATTGTGTTTGGTGCTCTTTATATTTGAACTCATTTAATCATTACAATCATTCTCATTTTACTGAAATCGTTGTACTGAATGCCATGCTGTTTGCAAGCTGCTGAGCTAAAATTCAGACTCTTCCCCCATTTCTGTGCCTTCTTACTGCTCTTACTCTTTATTACATGTAAAGCACTTCCTTATTTTCCTCATGTTCTATTCCTATTATCTACCACACATCCTTTTAGTATAGGGACAACACCATTTGAGTTTTAGGTAACTCCAATAGCACCTAACACAGCAGTAGCAACACAGTAAGAACACAAATATTTATTTCCAATCTTTGAAATCTTGTCCTTATCTGTAAAATCTCTAGCTGGGATGTTAAATTTTACTACAAAACACAGGGACTCTTATGACAGTTTTCCATTGAGAAACACCGATCTGGTTTTCATCGGCCCCAAAGAATATCAATGTCAAGATCATTCAAATAAAAAGAAATTTGTTGACATTCCTATACTTTCCAGTTCCCACAAGTAAATTTCAAATCATGGACTGTCCTAAAAGAGATTTATCCCTCATCCCATCACAAGCCATCTATGGCTAAAAACTCAGCAAGGACAGTGGAAAATATTTATTTTCTCTGCCCTTCAACATATCATTTTAAAATTCTACTTCCCAGTGTCACATACCAAATTTTCCATCTCTCATTAGCCTTCTATTCTTCTTCTGCACAAGAGAAATACAGATTCTTCTATATGTCTCTTTCTATTTCCATATCTTTATCAGTATTCTTCCTGGAAGCTTTATTTTCTCTCCCTTGGCATTCCTCTCTAGAGAGACATCCAAAGTGAAGCCTTTGTGATTGTAGTAAATGAAGAGGGATGTTACTGTCTAAACTTCTACTACTCCTTCCAGGGAACCCCAAGTGGTATTTTAGAAGTTTAAGGGCATCATTTCTTATCAATGAAGGTTCTCTTTCCTTTTCATCCTGTAGAAGTTTTTTTCCTACTTAAATGGGGTATAAATGTCCCTTGCCATCACTATTGCTCGTACAGAATGGAAATTGACTGATAAGTAGCTACTAATGAGGATCCATATTCCAGCAAGGAGTTACAACAGAGTCTTGAAGCAGAAAAATAGCCATTCAGGATTTTCTAAGGCATAATGGATTGAAGCAAACATTTTATAGGAACCAGTTTTAAAAATTCAACTGTGGCCTTGCCTGGTATGGCTCAGTTGTTTGGGCATGATCCTGCAGGGCAGGGGGTCTCCTGTTCTATTCCCAGTCGAAGCACATGCCTGCGTTGTGGGTTTGGTCCCCTGTTGGGGCATGTGTGAGAGGCAGCCCCTGGGTGTTTCTCTCTCTCATTTCTCTCTCCTTCTCCCTCTCTTCCCCTCTTTCTAAAAATAAATAAATAGAACATTAAAAAAGCCATTCAATTGTGTTTTGGCCACTCAAAGAAAACTCAGACTTTGTGTAAAGGCACTGACACAAGAAGCAGAAAGTCCAAGAGAGATATCCTAGGAACGAAACCACACAGATTATACAGAGGAAGAAAATTATTAGGGTCCTATTTCCACCTTAGCTACTAGTCAGAAATAATACCACTATCATAGAAAAGAAGATGGGGAACAGGAATCCTATCCTCTGTAAAATTTGTATGGCTTATTGTACATAGAGTATAAACTGCATTATTCTCATTACTAAATGTAGGTTCCTTCATCCTCAGCAATACTTTATGTCACGCTCTTAAACTCAAAACTTAAACTCAAGTGTCACTTTTTTTTTTTTTAATTCAACAGTCAAATCCAAGATGAATGATTTAGACTCACTATGAAATTCTATCTTAAAGGAATCTGCTAAGGTGCCTGCTTAGCCATATTACAGAAATGAGTGGCTATTTCCCTTCTCAGAATTCACACAGCACTTTAACCCCACCACATACATGATCAGATATCCCTTTCTGTAGTCACTTGTAATTTGTGAATTATTTTTTTCCCCTGAAGGTAATCTGAAAGTCCTGGAGAACAGGAGCTGAGTGTTATGTTATCTTGCATAGTATAGTAATATAGTAACTAATCCAAACCTTTATAATACAACTAAATTTCTACCTTACACCAAACTCCTTCAATGGCAGTGTAACAAAGTTTATTTTTAAGAACTTTAGTAAGGAGTCTTTTATCTTTTGCTTTTTTCCCTTTTCATCTCCAATATTGCTCCAATATCTGAAAAGATGGTAGCTTGCTCCTTCTAAAGCTAATTTTTAGTACTGGCTAAATTCAGTGTTCAATCCAGAGTCAAAAAGCTCTAAATGGTTTTTTTAACTTAGAGGAATAAAAAAGAAGCAGATGTTTGCTATTAACAGTGATTTTCACCCTGGCTGGTGTGGGTCAGTGGATAAGGCATTGGCCTGCAAACCCAAAGGTTGCTGGTTCGATTCCCAGCCAGGGCACATAACCAGGTTGCAAGCCAGGTCTTTAGCTGAGGCAGGTGAAAGGCAAATATACATTAATGTTTCTCTCCCCTTCTTCCTCCCTTCCTGCCCTTCTCTCTGAAAATAACAAATAAAATCTTAATTAAAAAAAAATCTCCTTCCATATGAGATTGTTTGAAACTAAAAAATTTTTATTTCTGACATGGCAAGAGTATGAACATACTTTCCAATGATGTCATTAAAGAGATGCTAATGATTATATGGTCTAAGCAAGATAATATCAGCTTAAAGTCTCTGGATATTCATTTATACATCTTGAGTTTCAGAGACATAGAATTCTAGGCCTTTAGATCACCCTTCTTTTCCAAGAGAGAAAATAGGCTTCCTAGAATTAATTGTTCTCTCATTGGTTTCCAAGATTGAAGTCAAGACTTGAGTTCTCATCCCAGACTTGCCATTTATCATCCTGCATCAACCTGGGTAAATCAAAGAACTATATTAATATTTTTTAAGCTGGCAAAGAATTTCTGAGATCCCTTCTAATTACATGCCCATCTCATGATTCTAATTTTTCTATTGCACTTCTTTTATAATGAACCAACAACTTCTGTTTTATTATAGCTACCTCTCTATTCAGACTGGCTCTTCACACACACACACACACACACACACACACACACAAATATACAATAAATTAAAACACAGTTGCATAGCTTGAGTTGGTCCTAGTGTTAACATATATGGATTCTTCAACTGCTCAAGCAGCTGGGAAGATGTGTTTAAACTGTAGACTGAATCTGGGAGCTCTGCACTGTTGGTATTGTGGTTATGATATATTTTTACTTCCACCCCAGTTTCCAGCTAATGAGGTTTTCTAACTTCAACTGAAAATGTCTTTCATTTGTCTTCAAAAAATCAAGTGTGTATCCATAAAATTAGGGTACAGGCTTTTTTTTTTCTTTTTCTTTTTGTTGTTGTTGCATTACGTTTATCCCATTTTCCCCCATTGCTCTCCCCTGCCCCACCCTCTCTGTCCCCCCTCCCGTAGCAAATTCCCAGATGCTGTCCATATCATATCCATGGCTCATTTCTACTAGTTCACTATTCCCCTTCTGCCTCTTTCTCCCCCTCCCCTCTGCACACTGAAAGTATGTTCCTTGTTTCCCTGTCTCAGGTTCTATTTTGCTTGTTTATTTGTTTTGTTCATTAGGTTCCTGTATTGGGTGAGCTCATATGGTATTTGTCTATTATTGCCCGGCTATGTCACTAAACATAACACTCTCCAGTTCCAGCCATGCTATTGCAGAAGGTAGGAGCTCCTTCTTTCTTTCTGCTGTGTAGTATTCCATTGTGTAAATGTACCAAAGGTTTTATTTTTTATTATTTTTAAATTTAATTTTATTGTTGTTGTGTTACATCCATCCCCTTTTTCCTTCCCTCTGTCCCTGTTCCCATCTACCCACTCCCCACAAAGTCAGTACCACTTGTTGTCCATGTCCATGGTTCTACCATATTAGTTCCTTGACTAAACTGCTCCCCTTCTTTGCCTCCTCTCTCCTCCCATCTCCCCCCCTCCCCTCTGCCCACTGGAGATCTATTCATTGTATTCATGTATCTGGTTCTGTTTTGCTTATTTGTTTGTTTTGTTCATTATTATCCTGAAATGGGTGAGATCATCCACTGATAGGCACTAAGGCTGTTTCCAGCACTTATCTATTGTAAATAGCACTGCTATGAACATAGGGGTGCAGGGGTTCTTCTGAATTGGTGTTTCAGTATTCTTCAGGTATAATCCTAGCAGTGGAATCACTGGGCCAAAAGGCAGTTCTATTTTTATTTTTTTTGAGGAAATTCCATACTGTTTTCTATAGTGGCTGCACCAGTCTGCATTCCCACCATTAGTGCACTAGGGCTCCCTTTTTTCTCCACATCCTCACCAGCACTAGTTTGCTGATTTGTTAATCATGGCCATTCTGACAGGTGTGAGATGGTTTCTCATTGTGGTTTTAATTTGCATCTCTTTGATGGCTAGTGATGTTGAGCATTCTTTCATGTGTCTATGGGCCCTTTGTATGTCCCCCTGAAAAGAAGTGTCTTTTCAGGTCCTTTGTCCATTTTTTAATTGAGCTAACAGACTTTCTTTTTGATGATTTCTGAAGTTACAGAAGTTTTGCAAATTTCCATAATAATAATAATTAATAGGCAAAATACTACTTGATCATATGATGACAGAGTGAAGCTTTTTTATATGATTTCATGATTTTGAGATGAATATACTCTAGCTTAAAATATTTCATTTAGCCCATATGAATCTTTCTCTCTCAAAGTAAACTGCCATTTTAATAGATTTGCCTTACTTTGACACAATTTTCCAGCTTGAAGTTAATACTTCAAGATTTGATATGCAGTTTCTGTATAGCATACTTTTTCCACAGTTGCTGGTTTTCTCTAAGTTTTAAAGTACATTACCTTTTAGAATTTGAACAGATAGAAGCCTGGAGCAGCCTGTTTGAAATAATAAAGTGCCCTTGTAAGCACAATCACTCTTTAAACATCTCTGGTTATAGAACAAGTAAACCAAATGTAGCAGACTTTTTATCAGACATGATAGCAGACATTCAGGAGAAAAGAACAAATTCCCCTGGAGTTCTGGCATCTCTCTGCTTTGCTTGTCCTTTTTTAAAATCAAAGCCATTGAATTTATGCTATTTTAGTACATCACTTCAGAAGTCTCCAGGCCTGTTTTAGCACATGTAGAATATAAACAGGGTTCTTTAGAACTGTACCAAATAGTGCCGGAACAATCTGAATCTTAACAATGAGAATTGTGCTGACAATCACTAGAATCTATAAAGGTAAAATATTTATAGCCAATTACCAAGCTAAGATGAATCAATACACAGCATCTTTTCATGTCTATTTCTTCCCTAGATAGCTGTTACAAATATTGAATTATTTTTTTAAATGGTTTGTAATTGAGTAGATGTCACTAGAAACTTTCTAGAATTCTTAGTGACCTGACATTTTTCATTGATTTCTTTTATATTAGAAAGTGAAATGTCAGATTCTATTAACTGCATTTTTGCAATAAATAGTTACAGCAGGAGTAACAGCTAAATGAAAGTACTTCCTGTCTAATGCGCAATGGATGTATTCATTTAAATGTATTCAATTTAGATGAATGCAACATGCCTACATTCATTACAGCCATACATATCTGTGGGATGAATTGATAGGGTGGTAATTACTACCTTCATAAATGGTACAGAAAGATCAGTCTGAGGGAAGAATCCATTTTTTAAATCATATTTTACATACCCATGCAATAAACACATTTCAAAATCTTTCTTTCAAATTTAGAAAATTTACCTTTCAATTTCCAGTGGAGCTCATGATTGTTAAGTATGGTCTGTCACTAGTCCTGCATTTCTTGAAGGTTGCTGAGAATTGCTGTTTGTCTCATGGGAAGTGACAGAGGGGAACTAAAATCTCGAGATCTATTTATACAAAGGGGCTCTCATCTGTTATTTAGCATGCTTGACCTCAGCTGTGTGCATTACATAAAAGGTTAGATTAGTCTCATACCATACATCATTTTTCTTTGAGTTCAACAGAGATATAACTATTTAAATGTGATTTAGCTGACAATTTTTTCTAAATAATAGGCTTGCTAAGAACAGTTTTAGGTTTATGGAAAAAGTAGACAGGAAAAGCAGTGAGTTTCCATATAGCCTTCCTAACTCTTATCCATAGCTTCTTTTATTATTAACATTTTGAATTACTATGATGGGATACTGTGTAATCAATGAACCAACATTAATATAATTATTATTAGCTGAAGTGCATAGTTTACATGCAGGTTCATACTTTCAGCTGTACAGTTAGATGGGTTTGACACCAGCATATATATTTGAGGTTTTCCAGTTCGCTTCCATTTTACGGAATAAATAAACAGGCAAAAAGTCAAAGATTTCAAATGCAGTCATTTCTTCACTCATCACACTTTTTCATTCATGCACTCATTATTCAGTGTTAGCTGGGCATAAACCATAGGCTAAAGACTAGTAGTTTAATGGATATGACTAATTCCTACTTCCTACTTCCATGACCCTGGGTAAATTTACATATCTTTTCATGTCCCTTGCTTTTCCCTCTTACTTAAAGGTATGGATGGCCTTGGTTTACTGGTGTGGGCCAGGACTGTCTCTATGAGAGACTGGTAGTCCTTGCACCTTGATAAGCTAATGCTAAATTGTGTCCAGCAAGTCTCATTTGTTTATGTGTGTTTTACTCTTTCATTGGTTGTTAAAAATTCTGAAAGCCAATCCATGACCTTTATAAACTTGTGTAATGCAGCATCTATATCTGACCAATAAACAGTTTGGAAATTATAACTGCCCCCCTTTTTTATGGCAGACAAACATAATTAAGCAATATTGCACTAACTACTGCTATAATTACCTTAGTGTGCACCTGAGAATGCATTATATACTTTTTAAAGTATTTTTCTCATAGAGGAGCTATACATTAATTTATGCCAAGGAAGCTAAATTGGGTGGTGTAGAAGGCTGATGAAAAGTGGTTATAACAGAAATGAGTGTGTTTTCAAAAAAAAATCTCTGTTCAAATGCATTTAAATAACAAACTTCTCCAAAATAAGAAGTTATACAAACAAACTTTAAATATTTAACTGTTTTCCCATGAACAAAGATGCAGTCATCACTTTGGCACCTTTCCAGTAATTTTGTCATTCCTTTCTAATTAGAAATGGCACTAAGCTGTCCCCAAATAATTCCACCCAGAGACAAGTTCACATGTTTAATGTGGTTGTGTTTATCTTTTGATCTGGCAACTTGAAGGAATCATTAATAAGAGGGAAAAGCACCTTTTCAATTCTAGGAAGTGGCTGATGTACCCCCTACCTGGCCATTGATTCAAAGGTCTAACTTTGGTCATGTCCTATTCCAAATCTAGGACACCAAAACTTATCAATGAATTGTAAGGAAAATGATTAGTTAAGATGAGAAGAACATTATAATCACAAATTTGTGTTCTGACTGCAAATTTGTATGCAGTTGCTATCCTCCATTATTTTAAGACAGTTTTCAATAAACTCCTAGATTTTAAAAGATAGATTTTTTTTAAAAAAAGGATTGATCTTAAAGTCTATATGATATGCCTTAACATTGCCAGGGGGAAGCCAAGCTATCTTTTATGGAGTGGAAAGTACATTCTCTGCTTTGTTATTCATTAATTTCACTTATTCAATAAATATTTATTAAGTTTCTTTCAAGTAGCTAGTGTCATACTGGATACTATAGAATACAAAAAAAAAAAAAAAAGCAATCTTTTAATAAAAGAAGCCAGTCACATCTTTAGGGAAATTAATATTAGTAATAATGTTAACTAAATACCCATGATGCTTTCTGACTATGTGTGGAATTCCTCAATAGTCTAAAAGTTAAAAAAAAAAAAAAATATTGTGAGATAAAAACATCTGAAAATCCTAATTACGTAAACCAAATTTGAATTTACTAGCAGGGACTGTGCTTTCATATGACATGGTGGCTGAAGAGGCCAGAGGCTTCTCTCAGTTGCTCCGATTTTCGTCAGAAGGTGACAAGTGCATTGTAGGCTCATGGGAGAATGACATTATTTAAAAATAATTTTCTACTATGTACATACAATGATACACATACAAATATCCAAATGTCACACCTACATTTTACTGTGCACCGCACCATGTATTTTCATAAAAAGATCCCATTTTATACTCACAACAAACTGGTAAGCTACTCATTATTTCTCTTAATTTATACCGAAGTAACTAAAACCTTGAAAATTTGAACTCCTAGAGATACAGGAAAGCAGTAGGGACCAAAATAGAAGTTTTCTGGATCAGCAGCTGCCATCTGCTCTCTCTCTGAAACAGGGTTTGATGTGGAGCCAATATAATAGAACAGGTTAGAGAACATTAGAATTCTTGCAGCAACCTCTTACACATAACAGGGAAAGGCCAAATGTGAGGTGTTAGGCAATGAATATGAATTCAGTCCTCAGAACTCTGAGCTGGTATTGTTATCAAGGACATAGGAACAACAGAAATTGATGTTTTCTCTTCCTTTTTAATAAGCAGGCCACATATTCACAGCCAGTAGAAACAGGACTACCACCTTGTATTTTCTCAGTGCGCATCTCTCAGCTTTATAAGTTTCTAAAGTCAGAATTATTCCCCCAACTCCCTCTGGAAGCTAGGGATTCCATACCATTCCACATCTACATAAAACCTAGCAGAGACGGCTCAGAAGGATGTGGTGTCTGGGCAAAGGCTAAGTAATTGGAGCAGCCATGAGCGTGGTGATTCATTACTCTGAAGTCAGGTGAATCTGGGTCTAAATCCAGTCTCTGCTCTTCACCATTGTTGAGTTTCTAAACGTGTTTGTACCTTGCCTTTCATATCTTTATATGGGGTAATAAATAATACTTTATAAGGTTAGTGTGAAGATTAAGGGAGTTAAGATATATGAAGTGCTGGCAGATTTCTGGTTTACAATAAGAGTTCAGTAGATGGTAGTGCATAAGCATCATTGCAATAAATGTAATTTGATCGTACACATCCATATCTAAATAAATGCATTACTCTGGTCAAAATACTTGCAAGTTTAGAGATGCACCTATTATATGCATGAATGTCAAATTCTTGATGTGAAAAAGTACATTCTCTCTTCTTGCACCCAAAATATTAATTATGAAAAGTAATTAATTACTACAGAAATCTTACTGAACTGCAACATAAAATGCCCATTGGCAATATACCTAATGTGTTAAAAATGACATTTTTGTATAACTATCGTGTTCAATTTATAATCTATAATTCATTTTCAACCTTTAAATGAATCCTTGAAAATGATTAACAAGAACTTTTACTTTATAAATGTTATTTCTGTTAAATAATGTTCCCCCCCTTCATAGGCAAACTGTATGAAGATAAATGGAAATAACCAGCAAATCAATGATGATAAACTTTTATATGTTCACTGTATTATTGTGAATCATTGCTTATTTTCTTATTTTTAAATTTATTGATACTGAGAATAAGTGGCTATTTAATCCTTTTATATTTACCCCACATCTCTAAATATATATTTAAATTACATAAATATTTATGAAAGTAAGTACCACCCTCATTTGCCTTCAAAGTTATTTGACCAGTAAAAGTGTCCTGTATTTCAACAAAAGGACAAGAAATTCTGACTACTTACAATATATCTAATACTACAGGTAAAAGAAATAGGAAAAAATAAAACTCTAAATTTTCTCCCAATTTTTTGTTAATTATGTTACTTTATTTTTGTTGTGGCAACATTGACCTGTAACACTCTATAAGTTATAGGTGTGCAACATTCTAATTTGATGTCGGTATGTACTACATCAATGCTTACTGCTTCAATCTAATTTTCATCCATCACCATGCATATGGCTCCCTTTACCAGCTTTGCATCGTTCCACTCCATTTCCCTTATTATGATCAGTTCCCTGTGGCGTGTCTCTCTGAATTTGTATTTGTTCAACTGTTTTTTGTGTGTGAAATATTTTTTAAAATATTCTTAACTGGTATGAACTAGTTAAACTCTATAGTAATGTAGCCATCACTGTATCACAATTTACGGTGTTTACCTCTTTACATGTAATTATCTAATACTAGACTGTAAACTTCTGAGGTGAAGACCCAGTAAGAAACTGACATTTAGAAGTTGCTTAACAAGAGATTCTTGAATGTATGATTACTTAGTGGTTAGATGGGTGAATGAATGGGTGGGTGGATGAAGCAGCATAATACAGTTGAAAGCATACCCTGCTTCATCATTGACCTGATTTTATACGAGTCGTCATGATATTACCAACATCATTTGCCTCTTTTGTTAAATGATAGTTTAGACTATATGACAGCTCTCCTACTACTAGTCTAAAAACATTACACTCTAGCCCTCTGGCACACACCATTGAACCAACTCAGCTCCATCTCCATAGATGTTACAGTTGCCCACTTGAGTACAAGCCTCCCTTATACTGAGTAATATCATAGGCCATGTGGGTTATGGTTATTTTACTCAGCTCTAACTCTTATCTCAGTGTTCAAGTTTTTCCAAAGATCCTTAAAGATTCATTTGCTTATTTGCCACTATGATGCCTCTGACCTCACCCAACTCTGGTCATGCCTTCTCTTCTGCCTGATATTTCTACCCACATGTTTCAGCTTCCCCATTTCTGATCCCAATCACCACTATTGGTTTTACACTCTTCTGGCTTGGATGGATACACTGGATTGTGAACTTTATGTGCTAATGGCATTAGTATCTCACCTGTACCCTCTTGCTCTCTTATAAGGGATCTGGGATATGCCCTGGTAAATGTCATCAACCATTAGAAGGAGGAGAAATGAGTATATCAGCATTATTTCCTGTCAAGGAAAATGAAGCAATAAATGAGATATGTAATTTAGTCTGATGACTTTGTAAAATGTGAACATTCAGAGGAGGTAGTTATATGACAAAAATATTAGTAGAACTCTCTTATAACATTTTTCATTGGAAAGCATGTAATATCGTAATTAAAGAATGTTTTAGAAATAAACAATGTCTAGGTAAAGATACCAAGAGTAACTACAGAAGCTTCATTCCTGGCCATTGAGCTGTTGTCATAAAAACCCTATGTCTTATAAGGAATAATATGAAAATCCATTTTAATCACAGGCCCTCCCTGAATTCTCAGTTATTACCCCTGTCCTACATCCAGTTAATAAAGCTAAGACATTTTTAAGTACCAAGGCACAGTTGCTCAATCTCAAGGCACAGAGCCAGTTTTCTAAGACCGTTGTTCAAGGGTCATAACAAAATAAGAAGAACTGTGGGTAAACCAAAGTAATTCCTAGTTCCAATTCTGCCCCTAAAATTATAAAGGGCACATAAAAAATCCTAGTGAGAATGACTGGGTGGGAAATAATGGTTTTCCTAGGCTCTATGCCTACTAAATCAAAATATTCAGCTCTACTTCAGTGTTGAAATCCTGCCTCAATTCTCAACAGTGACTACACTAACAGGCCATTATCCCAATTCTTTGATTAACTGTATTTTGTCCTGATATTGGATTCCATAGTTTCATCAGTGGATATATCTGTCCAATAGCTTTTATCTCCTACCCCTATTACCTAGAACGTAACCAAATTCCTACTTTGACTCTTTTAGATAGGCAATCCAGATATTTGGTGTAGCTTTGCTGTTTGTTAATTGCTTGCATGTCATTCCTGCTCTTTACCATGAATGTTAGCCTCTTATATTTTCACTTGAATCATTATTTTCTCATGTCTCAATTAATTGATTTCCCCATTGCTTCACCTAACCCTGTGAGAAACTGCTTGCATGTTGTATGTTTGCTTTCTTGCCTGGGCAGTGGTGCCCCTGTGATTAAAATTTATGGCCTGATTTCTTTTTATAGAGGGTTAGTAATTTTAGAGAAGTAAAGCTAGAAGTCACCCTTTATTTTCTTCATCCATTTTTACATATTTGTTTAGTAACCTCTATCTGCCAGTTGCTAGTCATTCTTTTACTTAGGTACTGGGATAATTGAGAACTTGCACAATGATAGGAGACATGAATATGTAAGCCATTATTCTCTGTTAATTTAGTTGAATGCACCTATTCTGGGTTAGACAATATATTGACATTATGGACACAAAAATAAGTAAAACAGCTTCTTCCTCTAAAGGATTTATGGGAGCAATAGTCATGAAAACAGATTATGTATTATATATTATCATGGGGCATGTCTAGTTGAATTATAGAGTGTGGTATGGGAGCATGAATTGATACAAAATGATACTGATGAGATAGGAAGGAGCTTGTGTGGTGTATTAAGGGGATTGGCCTTAAAGGGAGATACTAAAGCATAGTTGTTTATTATCATGGGAGCTAGGGATGAGTTATTCCAATTCAAATCCTCTCTCCACTCACTAACTTAGTGACCATGAGTCTGTAATCGAAGTACTCGTTGATGCATCTGTAAAATGTATATTTAGGATGCCCTTATTTTTATAGAATTGCTGTGAGCAATAAAGAGATTGCTCAGCAGCCTAATACCTGGCACATAGTTTATGCTCAATAAGGATTCATCATTATGTTTTATAGGCAATGGGAGAATTCATGAATATTTCAAACAGGGGAATGGTATGGCCAAAACTCTGTTTGAGGTAAAGTGTAGTCAAAATTGCAAGAGTAATAGGCCTAAAATAATGTGATAAACCCACTGGTCATATTTGTCAGGACATGATGCTTGTGGAAGAAGCTTAGGATGGAGTTAGAGATTTTGGGTACATAAAGTTGTAGCTATAGTGTGAATGGAGGCCACTGGGATAGAGTGTGTGGTGTGGATAATAAGTTGGCTAAAGATTTAAAGATGGCATTGTATGCACACAAAAATGTAAAGGGTAACATCAAGGAAAAATGTCTATGAGGGAGATAAGAAGGAATGATCATGGCTGGGTTCAGTAAGAAGTACCAGGTTTGTCCTGGAGAAGTCACAGAAAGGTCCCCCAGGGGGGATAAAGAGCTGGGTGTTGGGAAAGGAGTACCTGCTCATTACTGCAACAGGTGGGAAAAGCCTTAGGTGCATGAGAATAGCAAGTCCCAACACTAATGATCTCAGTGAGGCTAAAATACATGACACATAGGAGAATGGCATAAAATGATGTAATTAATATCCCAATAGCATATTGTAATAGAGAGGCCTTATAGTTTGAGATGGGCCATTGGACGGGTGGAAGGAATGGCGCAGAGTATTCCAGGTAGGCAAGTAGAGCAGAAGCACAAGCTGAAGTCTGGTGGCAGGAACAGGAATGAGTGATGACCTGGCTGTAGCTGGGGGCTTCTGTGGGATTGTTCATTACATGCTTATTGATAACTAAGGGAGAGGCTGAACTGCAAGTTACTTCCCCTGTGCATGAACTTCCAAAAGCTAATGAACCTAACAGTATTATTTATAATCACAGTAAAATTAAATACCAATGAGAATAATATAATATCCAGTTATTCTATTAGAGAGAAATATAACCAACACTTTTGTTTTTTTTTAAGGATTTTCCAGAAAATGAGAAATCCACAGCAAAGGCCCTGGAGGATGTCAAGGCAAACTTTTACTGTGAATTATGTGACAAGCAATACCACAAACACCAGGAATTTGATAATCATATTAATTCTTATGATCATGCTCATAAGCAGGTAAGCAAAAGTGGGAGAAATCCTTTATATTCCTGGATTTATTCCTTCAGAACAGAATGTCTCCAATTGACCATTTTATCATCTAAGATGCTGAGATGAAACTATTTTATATCTAATTTTTCCCCAAAAGGTTGTTTTCTGTCTAAGTGTGTTATTTTTTTTGTAGATGTTGCATAAAACCATAGATGAATTTAGAGATGATCTAAGAGTAGACTGACATTTATTTTAGAATTATGTTTATGGGGAAACCAGAACCCAATAAAAATAGTGTCATATTCAAAGCCACCTAGCTAGTTAGTGTCAGAAATACAACACTGGACAAAATAGGACAGACTTCGGTTATGGAGTTCTTTCAAGAGTTCCAAGGTATAAGTGTAGGTATAGTGGGTCTTGGAAAAACCATTCTGGATAAATGGTTACATTTTCCCAAGAAAACTCTACGCAGAGAATCAAGTAGTTACTTAAGTGAACTATTGCAAACAATAACAACAACACTCTCAGGCAAAGCTGAAGGGTTTTTCTGGGTGGAAATATTTTACTTATTTTTCCTTGTGTGTATAATAGTATAGCTATCCCACACATGGCTAATACTCTGTGTTTTAATCTTTCTTGAAAGAGGAGACTAATCTTTCTGTCCTGTTAGATTTTTACTTTTGTTGATTGAATTATACAAATATTGGAATTTAGGAATTAGGAGTGTTAAATATCATTAAGAAAAAAATTCTACAAGGTCAAAGAATTACAACTAACAGCTGTGAGTAGTTAGTTGACAGCACACTCGTGATGTCAAATGGACCAGATGTTGGAATATGTGGTATGCTTTGTATTATCTAGGCCTAAAATATTCACAGTGAACAACAGTAAATATTTTGACTAACAGCACTAATACTTAATTGAGTGCATGGAAGATACATGACCTGAGGAGGTGCAAGGCATGGTTTCTCTCTTCAACTATATGGCATGTGTATGTAATTGACTGTATTTCATTGAAAAGAGCAAGAACTCAAGGATGAACTATTTTAAAATTATCCCTGAATCTTTGTGTGCATAGTAATTACGTTAGAACTTGTAAATAATGCAGATTCCCTGATTATTTTCAGATATTCTAATTCAGTAGTTCTGAGATGGGACCCAAGAGTATGCATTTTAAAATAATATAAAGTGGAGTTTTTCAAATAGATATAA
The DNA here is from genome assembly GCA_004026585.1 of Noctilio leporinus. Classification (NCBI taxonomy): domain Eukaryota; kingdom Metazoa; phylum Chordata; class Mammalia; order Chiroptera; family Noctilionidae; genus Noctilio; species Noctilio leporinus. The sequence continues at coordinate 16,671 of PVIW01005511.1, read as the reverse complement.
AAATGAACTATGTGGCTACCACTCAGCTGCAACAATAATCCATTTTCTCTCATTTTTCCCACCACTGCTCTCCCTCCCCTCCCCCTCACCACCATGTATCACTTCAAAGCAAGTTTCAGACATCATATCATTTCATCTGAACATATTTAAACATACAGAATGATACTTAATCAAACAACACAGTCATTATCATATCTAAAAGTTAACAGTAAGCTCTTATTATCAGTTATGGCCTTGTTTCCTAGTTGTCTCATAAATGATTTATGAACTTGGGTCAGCTGAAATCCGGATCCAAAAATAGCTCTACTTTTGGTTAACAATTCTTTAATTTTATTTTAATAAACAGTTGATCCTTGAAAAACATGGGTTTGAACTGTGCAAGTCCAATTATGTAAAGATTTTTAATAAATATATTGGAGAATTTGGGGGGAGATTTGCAACAATTTGAAAAACTTACAGACAACCTGTGTAGTGTAGAAATAGTGAAAAAATTCAAAGAGAGTTGTATGCCATGAATGTATAAAAATATTTATTTTACTACCATAAAATACAAACAAATCTATTTTGAAAAGTTATCCACATTTATGCACAGACCTGACAGTACATGGTCCCATTCACAGTTGAAAAAACTATAAATAAATGAAAAAAGTATTAAAATCATAACTGAAAAAAATGAACAGGAATACATACTGTGTACTGCTGTAACAACTTTGTAATCACCTCCTGTTGCCACTGTGGTGAACACAAGTGTTTCTAGGACATGCTTAAAACACCTTGTGATATTAATTATCTGGGCATGAGTAGTTCCCTGTGGTAAATAGGATACTAGTAAAAAGTGATCTCTTGTGGTTCTCACATATTTTTCATGTTTCTTGCAATGCTATGTACCTTGGATAACACCAGAGGGCCCATGTGAAGTGCCCCTAGTGATTCTGAAAGTGTTCCCTGGAAGGAGAGAAAAGTCTTGGTATTACAAGAAAAATTTGAATTACGTGACATGTAACATAGGCTGAGGTCTGCAGCTGCTATTGCCCGTCATTTCAAGATAAAAGAATCCAACATAAGAATCACTGTAAAAAAGAATGAAGGCATTGTAGCCGCTATGCCAGCAGAAGGGAAAACCTTGCACTTTTTACAAAATACCATGCTGTGTCACATTAAAAATGCAGCTTTTATATGAGTGCAGGATTGCTATAAGAAAAGCGTACTTATAGATTTGGGGAAAAAAAGACATTATATGATGGCTGAAAGCAAAAGGAAAGTGAAGGATGTAATGCTGGAGATTTTCATGACAGCAAAGATTGGTTTGATAGTGTTAGAAAGAGATTGGCCTTGAAAAACATCAGGCTAGCAGGGGAAGCAGCTTCTGTGACCAAGGGACAGCAAATGAGGTCCTAGGTGCTGTTGAGAGCATCATCGAGGAAAAAGGATATTTGCCTGACCAGGTTTGGGAAGCCAGCCCCAGGACTGAGGCAGGGGGCGAATATGCTCCCATTTGTGTAAATGCAGCCAGTTCGTGACCAGAATAGCTCTCCCGGGGAAAGCTTCCAACCCTGAGCCTAGAAGTAAAGATCAACACCAGCGGCCAGGATTTTTAACTGTACAGCAAGGAGGTCTTGACAGTGTGGATCCTTTTTTTCTGGTTGGCTCCATTGATGCTGTAGGTTTTCCATTACATATTTAAAATTTTGCTCCTTTAAATTTATTTTTTCTCCAAAAGACTATTTTTTACTTTTATTTTTTTATTATTGTATTTTTCCATTTCTGTTTATCCCTCTTATACCCCTCTCTCCCACCCCACAATTACCATGCTGTTGTCCATGTTCATAAGGCCTTTGCTGAATACCTCCACCTCCCTATCCCCTCTCCCACAGTCAATCCCCACATGTTGTCCATGTCTGTGGGTCATTTATACTAGTTCCTTGGGAACTAAACTCTTCCCCTTCTTTGCCTCTTTCTCCCCCTCCCCCCTCTCCTTTGCACACTGAAAGTCTCTCCCTTGTTTCCATGCCTCTGGTTCTGTTTCGCTTTTTTTGTTCATTAGTCTCCTTATTAGGTGAGATCATATGGTACTTTCTTTTCTCTAACTTACTTTATGTAAAAATACAATATATAATGGAATATGGATAAATTTTGTCCCTAATTTCAGGGAGCCTATAATCTAAGGAGAAACATATGTATAAATCTTTAAATATATTGCTTTAAGTATTATAGCTAGTATATACCTAGGATACTAAGAGAATACACAAAACATTTTTATAATCCTCACCCAAGGACATGCTTATTGATTTTAGTAAGAGAGGGAGAGAAGCATTAATACGAGAGAGAAATATCAATTGGTTTCCTCACAAGTGGTCTTAGACTGGGGACTGAACCTATAACTCAGGCACGTGCTCGGACCAGGAATCGAACCCATGATCTTTCAGTTTATGTGACAATGCTCCAACCACGTCACACTGGTCAGGGCCAAAACGATTTTTTTTAAAAGAGATGTTAATGAGCAGCAAGTCTTTAAAAATGCTTAGGATTTAACTATCAAGAATGATAGTCCCTATAACCAAGGTAGAAGGGCAGTTATAAAGGGTAATCCATCCAGAGAGAAACTGCTAAAGATTCACTATGGCCATTACAGCCACCATGACTCTTGGGGAGCTCTTTAAAACACTTTGGAACTGCATGCCATTCCTCTCATTCTTCTTTTGTAACAGATCTTACTTTCATTTTTTAGTTTTCACTCTCTATCATTTCACATTTAATCTCATTCTGGAATATTTGCTAGGATCTTGTAACTGGATTCCCTGCTTCAGTATTTCTCTTGCTCCAAACCCAGTTATTTATTTATGGTCAGAGTAACCTTCCCATATAACCACATTTATATTATCTCTCCACGACTTGGGAGTCTCCAGTGGGTGATTGACTTTTTAGAGTCTGAACTACTTAGTCTGCCATTGAAAGCAACCACAGCCTGACTCTTAACTTCCCAGTCCAGGTTTATCTCCTGCAACTCCAGAATTTCCCTCCAGTTTCTCAGAAGATCGCTTATGCTTTCCCACCTGATCATCCTGACTCATGATTTTCCCTCTACCTGGAATGCCCTCCCATCTCATGGCTGAATTTCAACACATATTTTCATATATCTAATGTATAGATTGAGAACTTTTATCTGGCTATTGAAAGAGCTGAGGTCTCATGGTAAACTGATTTAGCAGCATTTTCCAAATTCCCTTTGATGAAAACATACTAATATTGTATAGAGTACTTTTTGTACATGCTGCCCACTTAGAAAGACATTGAAATGATTAAATGTGCTGTAGACCTTATAATACTGCTTTCTTGGATAGTTTTGAAATACTTCTATCCAAAGATTTATTTTGGCACAAAATATTTTGAAATCATACCTGAATTTTAAGTGAAGCTGGGTGTATAATTTTGTTTTTAAGAAAAGCTGAATTTTATGTAGAGAGAAAGAAAATATGCACTAAAATAAAATATACAAAAGTCTTTTTTTTTTTTTTTTTCCAGATTCCAGAGCTAAATATGTCTATTTGGTTCTTGCTTCAGTAAAGATTCTTCTTGATTTTGATGATGATTGTAATGATGGTAGGGATTTGATGAGGGTACTTTTGGCTGAGTAACATGAATAATTTCTTTAATTTTATTTTCCATGTGGATTTAAACAAATAGTTGGCCTGTTCTGTTAAGCTTCCAGCAATGTACTCTTTTTGGTACACTCAGAAGTGAATTCAAAATTACATGGAATTAATTTTGTTACTCATTAATAGAAAAGCTTAGAACTAGAAACAATGTATTCTGAAGTTTTCTCTCTGCTTTTCCCTTTCAAATTTATAATTACTCAGGATTCTTCAGTTTAATAAGTGATTTCTAAAGCGTTTGTAAACTCTTGTATCTAAATATCAAATTCATGAATAATATTTTATTATAAACATTATATTATTCATAGATCTATTATAATTATAGAGAAATAAGTCAATACTTAATGAAGTAAAAGTCTGAAATTTGTAGCTTTAAATTAATTGCATTAGACATAAAGTTTTTACAAAACATTTTATAAAAAATAAGATATTAGGTACATTTTTAGAGAAAGATAGCTTACAAATAACAAAGCTGATTTTTAAAATATTCTTAAGGGGAAAAATAAATTTTTACTTTTGATAACTCAATTACAAGTATAATTTAGGTTTTTGGAAATGTTTTAGCTGGCCCCTTGAACTTCTTATAATGCCTTGTAACTGCTGAGAATTACTATTAAAGCAATTTCAATGTGTATTCAAATGATAATAACTTGGATAAAGACAACACTGTAGTCATTAATACAACTAACATGTCAGTAGCAAGTAATTCCTTGGGAGACAACTCACAGGTCATAATTCGTTTCTCAAGATTGTTTGCTGCAAATACTAGAATGAAAAAATACACATTCCTACTAGCAGCAACAATTTTTCTGCCCCAGAGATATTTAAGAAAGAAAGAAAAAACAATGAGCTGGATCCTCATGCAATTAACCCATACAAATAACTGCAATAATGAAAAACAAATCCACTTTCAGATCCTTCACATATAAAGTTTAATCCTCCTAATCTTTGTCTCACAGTAGGATTTATTTTCACTCAAGAAGAGCTGTAGCACTTGTCAAGCCTGGATTTGAACTCCAGATGATTCACTCTTAAAATATTGCTTTTGAGTTTCTCCCATCTCTACCTGCTCAGGACAAAGTAACAAAACAGAACTATGTTTGTCTTCTTGTCTTCAAGAGGAAAAGACTCCCAAAGCTGCTAAATGATGAAATCTAATTGCCTCTTGCTTTGTTCCTACAATTTGACTTATATTTTTCTCCAAATACAGCCTAAATTGGACCAATAATATATTCAGCATAATGTGTTTAAGTTAATAGTCCTTTCAGAGTGGACTATTCAGTGTAGACACTTAATAGTCTAGTTGATTTGTAAAATCAAGATTGAAGAAATATAGACAGGAGTATCTGGAATGAATACTCTCAGAACCATAAAATTTGGGAAAATAAAATAACATTTCTCTCTGGCTGTGTTTGCATTCTATAAACCTATAAACCCAGCTTTCTGGCACATAGTATACAAATTATGGAATTTATTTTTGTCCTGTTAATTACTTTTGTATTATTTTCCATACAAACAACTATGAGCTTAATTTTGCCCCATCCTGTATATGTAATTGTCCATATAATGGTTATATATAGTTTATATGCCTATTTTTCTGTTGAACACTTTTTCACATTATGTGTACATATGTTCAGGAAGTGAGAGAGAGGAAATAGGCACACATTAGGTTTTAATGCTAAAGATATTCCTATACTTCATAGTACTTGGCTGTTTTTCTGACACTCTTATTAATAACTGTGGGACAAAAAAAATTGCTTGAATAATTTGTGTGCATGGCTTAAGTTTGGCAGATGATAATCTTCAATATGGTGTAATAGGGCAGTAATTCATTTTTTCACTGGGTGGCCTCCAGGACTACAGCTTAGCCCTGAAGTATGTGAGACATTCCTAGGACTCTATCCTACCTGGTTCAATTTCTACAGAAATTTCTACAAGCCTCAGATCTCTAGTAGGTTTGCGGACTTGCTGGTCCACATGCTGTTTTGTAGATTTTAGCCAAGTCTAGTATTTCTAATCCCATTCTCCACCCCCCAGTTCTACTTCTCCAACTGGTTTTCTGGATTGATGTCAGCCTATCTTCACCTCAGGAGTCTGCTTGCCTTATCTGTTATATTCCATCTTTCCTCCTTCCTTCTTCCCTCCCTCCCTCCCTTCCCTCCTCCTTTTCATCCTTCATTTTCTCATTCTTCAGAATGTGATTGTTGTAATCAAATGAAGACATACATGAGAACCCCTATCCCAGTGCCTAGCATATAGTGTATACTCAATATAGCTGATGAGGCATAATTCGCAAGGTATGGTTTCCAAGCCAGGCTAGAGGACCATTTAAAGAAAATTGTTATTGTATCTTTTCCATTATCATTTAGTCCCTTTATCCACCACCCCCATAATCACCACACTATTGCCCTGAGTCCTTTTTTCCTTTTGCTCAATAATACCTCCACCCCCTACCCCTCCTGACCTTAGCTATCATCCTGCTGTCTATGAGTCTATCTCTATTTTTCTTGTTAGTTCAGTTTGTTCATTATATTCCACATATGAGTAAAATCATATGCTATTCATCTTTCCCTGAATGACTTAATCATTTACAAGTTCATCCATATTGTCACCAAGGGTAAAATTTTGTTCTTTTTTTATGGCCAAGTAACATTCCACTGTATAAATGTCCCATAGTTATTTTTATCTACTCACCTACTGATGAACCCTTAGGCTGCAAATAAGTACCCCTATGTTCATTGCAGCATTATTTACAATTGCCAAGATATGGAAGACCATTTTTCAAGAATATCCTGTGAGGAATTCCCCCAGCAAATGGGAAGCTAAACTGAAGGACCTCCTATATCTTTTATCTCTGAAATTATGACTATATGAATTTGTAGTCAAAGACAATTTTCTCTCATTTAATTTAGTCTTAGGCATAGACTAGGAAGCAAGATAAAAACAAACAAAAGCAAACCACCACCACCACCACAACAACAAAAAAAACATTGCTGATAGTGTTGGGTCCCTGGAGATATAGCATCTCATTGGTCTTTTACTTTCTGAACACAATTTAAGAACCTCACTTTGATGTATGTCACTTGTCAGATACCATGAAAAACTACACAGCAAAGTCTCGGTTCTTTACCATGTATGTGCTTTGCATCTGTAAATCCTTTGGCTTACTTTTCCAAGCCTATTTTTTAGTTTTTCTAATTTACATGCTAGCTTCATGACCTAATGAAGCTACATGTCAGCATACTATGACAGCTCTGTGCTGAATGAATTATGTATGAAATTAATCCTGCAGTGTTTAATAACAGCTTCTAGTAGACCATTGTTCAAGATTTACAGATGACAACATTATTCTCCTTATCTAGTAAGTGTTATTATCTGCTGCCTATCTGACACTAGATGAGTTCCTCTACATGACAATATAAATAAATCATTTGTAATTTAAGTAATAACATTATACCCATTATACTAAAACAGCCAAAATGCTGCAGAGTTGTAGGTCAACCATGAACTCACTGCCCACACGTTAATGGTAAAGTCAGAGGTTAGAAAAGGGAGCAATACTTAACAGATAAATCAACTTTGATTCATTATTTCTTTCCTGTTTCCATGGAATTCTGCAATTTATGTATGATAGTTGTTTAGTAATCCACTCTTAGTTATTTGCTTAAAGTAATTTGTGCTAGATACTGTGTATTCTGTTGATTTTAAAATAAGGAACCACTTTCATATTCTGGCCTGCTGTGTATGAAATTTGGGAATTATCATTCCCATCTCATACCCAGACAAAAACTGAGCAAACTAAAGCCAGCAACTGTTCCTGGAACCAGAAATGAGGTTACATGGCAAATTGCCCCCAAATTGGGAAAGCTGACAGGTAGACACCAAGAATGACAACTTAACCAAAGCTGAATTCTGAGGAAGAGTTGAATTCAACTAATCAAAGTTGAATTCTGTAGGAAAATCTAAATTATAACTGATGAATTATGGGAGTGGACAAGTGTGCTTTAAATTCTGGTGGGGAGAGGGCAGTCTTTAAGAAGATCACCATGTTCCTGTGAATTTTACCTCTGGGACCCCTATCTCATTCCTGCTGCAACAATGAGAGAAAAAAAATTCACTTGTGCTGCAGTCAGGGGGTGAGCAAATGTATCCATTATAAATGGTGTCAGAACATTCTAGTGTTCTTAAGACCTGCCTTCAAGAAAAATTTTATCCAGAGGAAACTTCTAAAATCAGCCTAAGGAAGGGAAATACCCACCTGCTGTTGAGCCTTGTGTAACTAATGGTGGCAGGGAAGGGACAGACCTGCGGTGAGAAGCACTTGAGACTGTCACAGCCCACAGGCTCACCAAGACTGAGACCTAATCCTAGGACTACAGAATACCTCACTTCCCCGACCTCCTACCACCACATCAACAGAGCTCCTGCCAAACAATAGAAACATCAACCTTACTTAAGCAGTCTTGTGGGAAAACCAAAATTAAATTTTAGCCTCTGAGAACTATAGCTACAGTAAACACCAAACATAACCAAACCTCTGCTTGGTGGAACATACAATCTTACACTAAAGGTCTATTTGCTTTAGCACATGTACGCAGTACATCATCTTGACTTTCAAAACAAGAATAATAATGATCGCAAGACTTATGTAGCACAGGAGATCTGCTCCAGGCAGGTTTACTTTGGATTTGGCCAGACTGAAAAATGACAGTGGAGCATTGGAGAGGGAATTCATACCAAGTTTTATTATTGCAGAGGTGGGCAAGAATAGAAATCAAATCCACCTTGCAATTCTTGCCGCAGCAGGCAAGGACAGAAACAACAGGATCTGCCTTCAGTGTCGTCTCGAGCAGTGGCAGGCGAGAAGAGGGGCCAAAGTTTCTGCCTGCCTGAACAACAGGGGCTTGTCTATCTGCAATTGGGAAGTGGACCCGGCCAACCCTAACTGTGAGATAGCATAGCCCTTAAGCACTAAGAACTTCTCTTAGGTAAGGGTGACTTGGAAAAATACATCCATGTGGAGGTGGGGATCCTGGTTATGATTACCCTGACATGACAATTTACTAAAAGACAAAAACATAATTTGAGGGGACAGAACAGAAATCAGAACAAGACTAGAATATGATAGAGATATTGGATCAAACTGATAATTTAAAACAATTGTGATTAATATGTTAAAGGCTCTAATGGAGAAAATAGACAGCAAACAAGAACAGATGGGTAATGTAAGAAGAGAAATGAAAACTAATAAAAGTCAAAGGAAAGGTGAGAAATCAAAGGAACTGCAGCAGAAATGAAGAATACCTTTGAGAAACTTATCAATAGATTGAACATGACAAAGAAAAGACTCAGTGAACTTGAAAATACATAGATAGAAACTCCTAATTTGAAAGACAAATATTTTTATAAACTGAAAAAGACAGCATACTCAAGAGTTATGGGAAAATCACAAAAGGTGTAAAATACATGTAAGGTGTTACCAGAATTAGAAGAAGGGAAAAAGAAAAAGCAAAAATATTTTAAGTAAGCCTGACTGATAATTTTCCAAAATTAACTATAAACAATAAACTAAAGATCAAGGAAGCTCAGAAGCAAAATACAAAAAAAAAAAAAAAAAAAAATCTGTACCTCAGTATATTATATCCAAACTCTAGAATATCAAAGACAAAGAGAAAAACTTTGAAAGTAGCCAGGGGAGGTGGGGGAAACACTTTAGATACAGAGGACCAAGGATAAGAGATACTTACGACCTCCTCCCAGAAATGGTGTAAGCAAGAAGAGTGGGATGAAATATTAAAGTGCTGAAGTAAAGGATTACCATTCTAGATTTTTGTATCCAGCATAATTGTCCTTCAAATGTGATGGCTAAATATAGACTTTCTCAGTTGAACAAAATTGAGGCAATTTGTCACCAGCAAACCTGCTTTACAATAAAAGTTGAAAGATATTTTAGAAAAAAGGAAAAGATATTTATCAGAAACTCCATCTGCATAAAAAATGGAAGTGCATTAGAGAAAAAATAATGAATGTAAAATAATCTTATGTTTTTTATTATTTACAATCAATCTAACACATAATAGTTTATTCAAAATAATATCAACAATGTATTCAGTGACTACAGCTTATGGATAGGAGAAAAGAATGACAGCAATGTTATAAGAAACAAGAATGAGAAGCTAAAAATTCTCTGTCATAAGATACTTATACTACCCATGAAGTGCAACAGTGCTATTTGAATGAATATTTGGGCTAGTTGTAAATTCTTTTTTTTTTCTCAAAGTAATATGAAACCACTAAAAGAAGTATAACTGATACACTAAGAACGGAATGAAAATAGAAACATAAAACACCCAATTAAAACCAGAGAAGGCAGAAAATGAATGAAAGACAAAAACAAAAATAAAGAACAAGTGCAGTGAACAAAAAACAGAAACAAACATGGTAGATATTAATCTAACTATATCAATAATCACTTTAAATGTTAATGGTTAAATTTATCTATTAAGAGACTGAGACTGTCAGTTCATTTGAAAAAAAAAAACACTCAACTATATGGTGTTTAGAGGAAATCCACTTTAAACATAAACATACAGATAGATTAAAAGTAAAGTGATGGAGAAACATATACCTTGATTAAAGAATGCTGGTGTAGCTATTCTTATTTTAGACAAAGCTGACTTCAAAGCAAGTAAAAGTATCAGGGAGAAAAATAAGCATAATAATAAAGAAATCAAACCACCAAGAGGACATAACAGTACTTCAGTGGTATGTGCTTAAAGACAAGCATTGAAATATCTGAGGCAAAATCTGATCCAACTGTGAGGAGAAATTGATAAATTCATGGTTATACTTAGAGATACCACCACTTCTCTATTGAAAATTTGTGTATCCAGCAGGCGGAAAAATTGTAAGAACATAGCTGAACTGCACAGTACCATCCAAGGGCTTGATCAATTGACATCTATAGACTACGTGATCCAAAAGATCCAGATTACATATCTTTTCAAACTCACATGAAGCACTCACCAAGACAAACTATATTCTGTTCATAAAACAACCCTTGACAAAAATTTTAAATATATAAATTGTATACTCAGACCAAAATGGAATTAAACTAGAAATCCATAATGCAAAGATAATTGGAAGCCCTAAAACAATTGGTGATTAAACAACATACTTCCAAGTAATATGACAGAAAGAAGAATGTCTCAAAGAAAAATTTAAAAATTTTTGAAATAAATGAAAATTTATGGGAGGCAACCAAAACAGAGCTTTGAAAATGAAGAGCATTGAATATTATGTTAGATGAAAAGAGAGATTGAAAAGAGATCTAAGCTAACATCTTAGGGAACTACAGAAAAAAAAGAACAAATTTATAGTAAAAAGAATAAAATATAGAAGTTAGTGGAGGAACTAATAAAAGTGAAAACAGGAAAGCATGGAGAAAGTCAATAAAGCCTAAACCTGGTTCTTGATGAAGATCAATAAAATTGATAAATGTCTAGTTAGGTTAACTGGAAAAAATAAAAGCTGTAAAAAGGACAAATTAAAATATTAAAAAGAAAGGTAAACCATTACTACTGACCCCATAGACATTAAAAGTACAATAAAGAAATATTATGAACAACTCTGTACATCAAAGCTTAATCACATTTTATTTCTATAAGATTTTTACCAATCCTGAATCATTAGAGTAACTACACCAATGGCTTTTTTAAAGTTAATTCTTTGGGAGAACCGATAAAATTGTGCCAGAGTACAAAGATATGTGGTTGTATGGCTTACTCAGAAAATAGTTCTAGGCAGAAAAATAAATGCATAGTGAAATCCTCTTTGATTAAGTATTACATAACCATGAATTTGAGGATTTCTGGCTAAGTATGAACATAGACCTTTCATTTGCAGTTTAAAGACATACCCTGGTGCTTTGGTGCTGTTATTTAAGAAACAAGGCCTACGTTAATCTCAGTGTGGGGGTGGGTTTTTGTTTGAGAGGAGGGCTGGAAAAACCCTGAAAGAAAACTCAAGATTTTTCTCAAGAAGTAGTTTTGTATCTACTCCAGTTCAGAGAGTAAAGACCTCACTATTTTACAACACTAGTAATTTCAGACAGATAGCTATTAGAAATAGGTTCATCTGCTTCTGAAAGGGGAACTGTATCTTTTTGCTTAGGTGTAATCTCAGTAAATAACCATTATAATGTTTAACTCAAGTGATAGAACTTTTTCATTTATGCTGCAAGATAAACTATAAAACAAAAACCTAGATAATATAATATGCCAGTTATCGAATGGAATGATTAAAAATAAGCCAATTAGGCCCTTGCTGGTGGCACAGTGCATAAGGTGCCAGCCTGTGAACCCAAAGGTCACTGGTTTGATTCCCCAGCCCGGGCACATAACCAGGTAGTAAGCCAGGTCTCCAGCCAGGTCTGTAGCTGGAGGCAAGTGAAAGGCAACCATACATTGATGTCTCTTTCCCTCTTTGCCTCTCTCTGTTCCCCTCTCTCTGGAAATAATACATTAAATACTTTAAAAAAATAAGCCAATTAATGGTTGACATAAATAAATTTGACTCTTTCTGTTTGAAATTATTCTGTTATAGTCCTTTTTCTTTTTATTTAAAGTGGTAAAACCTCTTCTGTTTTATAATAACCAGCCCAATGGGAGGAAGTGTTCTGAATTGATTATGACTCCCTGCTCAAAATAATTAAAGAGTCTTGGTGTCTGACTAGATTCTAACTTGAGATCTTGTAATCCACTTAACCTCCATGAGCAGTAAATAATACCAATTTTATGGATTTCCATAAAATTAAATACCACAGTAAAATAGATCAATGCAGTGCTTGACCCAATAAAATACTACTTCTATAATACAGCTTTAAAAAATATCTCTGTATAATAGAATCCACATCATTCTATTTTCTATTGAGAGTATCAGTTTACCAGCTTATCAAATACCATCAAATTACAAACATGAAAATTAAAAAGTAATTAGACCTTTCATCACTCTACTAGAAATTATTATCTGATCTGTGCTGAGAAATATAGGAGTCTGAATCTTAAAGTCTCTTAAGTAGTAAAACTTCCACGAACATTAATAGACAGGGTAGTATATTGAACTTTCATTTCTTATACCACAGCCAAGTTTTCTTCATAGAGCCAAAAGCTAAAAGAAATGAACAAAAAGAGATTTTCTACAAAGTAATGGTGATAAATATGGGCTAGATTTATACTGAAAGTCTAAATGATCCTCAGAATTTATGGAAGTCCATATGTTCAATGCATCATTAAGGAAAGTGAAATACATTTGAGATTCAATTTTGAATAAGTTAATATGCATAAAATTTGAACAGTGTAAAGCTATCTTTTACAAAAAAATTCTGAACCCACATGTGTAATTGAAAAAAAATCATCCAAAATACTAACAGTGATGGCCACCTACTCTTTAGGATATTTTTAAAAGCAAATGGTTATGGATAGCAAGCGTATTCTTGTGCAGGAAGAAACTTGATGACTGTCTTAATTTGGGCCAAAATAATGTTTAAGAAGAATTGAACCAGTGGCTACCCTAAAATGAAATGGTTCTATTTTAATGCTTTCCATGGTGTCTTTGTACTCAGAACATATTTAGTAATATTCACTAACTAAATATTCATCAAAACAAATTTTAAACATGTTCAGAACGTAAACCACCCTTTAGAACCACTTTCCTTCTAAGAGTTTAATTGGGAACCAATATCTTTTTTAAAGTTGATTGCTAACTTTTGTAGCTTCATAAATACAAATCAAGTTAAAATGTGTAGTTTAATTGTATTTATCAATGACCACAATGAATAAATTGTTGTTATTGCTCAGGCTTCAAATTTAACTAAATTCAACCAATGTTTATTTAGGACTCTCTGGTTGCAAAGATCTGCTCAGTGTGATCCAAGAGAAAATCAGAATAAGACATATCTCTAAATGTATGATGATCAACTATCCTGGTTTCATTTTTACAATTGGTGAAGTCTCATCTTCCTTCAAAAGGAAGATGAGAAGGGGAGAGTAAGACAAATATCCACATAATTTTAAGACAAATATTATGAGAGTTACAAGATTTTCTATGGTGATTAAAAGAAAGGAGAAAAGGATCAATCTGCAATTCACTAATGCATAGAAAAGTTCCATTCAAATGTATATAGGAAACATAATTGAGTCTCCCTCAAGATAACTAAAAGTGGACCTTTCCAATGTATGCAAAGCATATGTGATATGCAGCTGGTCACTAAGTATTATTTAAAATTTGCATTTTATTATATTTATTTTTTGGCAAACTGTAAGGCTTTTGGATCCTAAACTGTAGTGATATTCAAATTATATTCATGTGTGTGAGAATAAAATATATATAATCATACATAATTTTAGCTTTAAAAAATAATTTCTTGGATTTCAAAGTTGGTGCCATTAGAGAAGAAAATGGCTCATATTAGTAAGTTACAATATATTTTTTGCAGTTCCATTGAAATGTTCTGATCAGTAATTTGAGAATCCTGCAGTCTTGTTTTTAGGATTAGAATGTTATTTTTGAATTAATTAAAATTCAAATCTGTTTTCAGACATGATGTGTTAAACATTATGAAGGAATATAATATTGTTAAGAATATGAAGGCAATATGGAAAAGCAGGGAGAATGCCAGACCTAAAGCTAAAACTGACTCCATCACTAATAAGCAGTGAAAATTTGGGAAATTCACAGCTTCTCTCAGTTTCATATCTTCATCTAACACTATAATAATAACACTTCTCTCACTTATCCCATTGGGAAAGAATAGTTGTGAGAAAAACTTAAGAGAAATCTGAACATATAAGGTCTAGTATAAATAAGAATAATAATATTTATAGCTCAAAATGTATGTGGAGCTTGTAATTTTCAAAATGCATATGTACACACTTAGTTGGTTAGACAAAAACATGCTTATAGCTGACTCCTGACTATGCAAGAAGACTGATACAGTGAAGAGGCCATGCTTTCAGTCAAAAGACTAATAATCGAGCCTGGGCTCAATCACTTCTTAGCTTTGTAGTTTCAGTCGGGTCTTTCAAGCTTTATGAATTTGTTCAGTTTCCTCAGATGTTAAATGGGGGTCATAGATCTTCCCCATCCATGTAAAAATGTTGGTATGATGATGAGCTAGGATGAGGAATGTTAAACTACTCCATAAATTTCTGAACAACAGCAACAAAAAAAACCCTATGGTTCTCATCTTGAATTTCTAAACAAACCATTTGCATAGCATCCAAGCTCTAGGCAGAAATAGTGGAGATGAGAGCAGTTGCAGAAAACTGAGGTGAGGTAGTCAGTGGCTTCTAAGCCTTAGTCAGACATGTAGAATGTTTTTATAGAGGTAGGGATGATACTACTCAACTCTGCATACTGATCGCTGCCAGCTTACTACTCTATATGATTCAGGGAAATTACACACCAAAAAGCTACACTGTGCTCTCAAGTCACTGACAATCCAGATGGAGAAACAGTAAGCAGGAAAAAAATATAGTAAGAATAAAGAGTTTAAAACCACTTGTCAAGCTTTACCAAGAATGAGTTATCAATTGACAAATGATGAGTTGAGAAAATAGGTGCTTTATCCAGAAGGCTGGCTCAGAGGTAATATGTTTGGAGATAAAATGGAATAAAACAAAATATGTTAGAATGTACTACATTCTGTAGGGTCAACTTTGCCTCATCAAATGTTGCTGAAGTTTAATATATATATAATATATTTATAATATAATATTATATATATATTTATATATGTGTGTGTGTGTGTGTGTGTGTGTGTGTGTGTGTGTGATTATCCTGGGTCATGGGCATGAAATGGATTTCTTTCTGTGGAGTGTAATTCAAAAAAAAAAAAAAAAAAAAAATCCAAACACCGCTGATGGAGAATCTCTGAATTAAATAAAAATGTTGTCATGAGTCAAATAGA
The DNA here is from genome assembly GCA_004026585.1 of Noctilio leporinus. Taxonomy (NCBI): domain Eukaryota; kingdom Metazoa; phylum Chordata; class Mammalia; order Chiroptera; family Noctilionidae; genus Noctilio; species Noctilio leporinus. The sequence continues at coordinate 1,050 of PVIW01005511.1, read as the reverse complement.
GCTGGGATGCAATGTGCTGATTTAGATTAACACTGGGCTTAGTCAGTACAATGCCCTGCCTTTCTGGGTGGTTCCTAAGAAGCCAGAAGCATAGAGAAAAAAGCTAATGGTGTTGGTCAAAGGTCAGAAACTGGATCCAGGGAGGCAAGAATGTTAGGGTAGTGAAGTGGTCTGGTGATTGTCGAGATTCCAGACTAGTGCAGGGTAATCATCTATTTTTAAACAGCTGTAGCTGCTGGAAAGTATCTTTTCCATTGAACCTTAATTTTCCTTTCTTTTAATGTCTACCTGTAATACTTACGGTGCTCTCTTCTAGTGCTATAGGACAAATCTAATCACCCCTGTTCAATAAGGAGATTTCTGTTGTCATTTGCAGCTATTTGGGTTTAAATATGGCTGCTCAATCTGAGTGTCAGAGGCCCAGATACTGGGAAAAGCTGGCGCAAGGAATTAGTCAGGCCTATTGGGCACAAGGGGCTGCTTTGCGCAGGACAGGATCCAGTGACTATGAGGAAGCTCATAGTATATGGAATAGGTATGTGGATCCGCAGAAGCCAGAAGGGAAGCGCAAATGCAAATCACGAAATAAAGTGGAACCCACAGCATCATTGTCTGGACTCTTCCACTTCCCTTTGAAGTGGCCCTGTGCCTTGACAGGGGCCTGGTACTGCAGAGGTCAAGTACTTGACTCTTTTACATCCCAATTCTTCCTTTTTCTTTAGGTTTTACTCAAATTAGATTTGCAGCCCTTCTCATATCCTCAGAACAGTGTTAACATTTTTCTTTCTTTCTTTCTTCTTTCTTCCTTTCGTTTTCTTCCTTCCTTCCTTCCTTCCTTCCTTCCTTCCTTCCTTCCTTCCTTTCTTCCTTCTTTTGTTCCTTCCTTATTTGTTTTCTCCCTCCCTTCCATCCTCCCTCCCTCCATTTTCGTCCTTCCTTCCTTCTTAATTTATTGTTTTTAACTTCCAATTTATTGTTTTTATATTATAATTGTTTCATTTTTTCCTTCATTGCTCTCCCCTGCCCCCCCCCCCCCCCCCCCCCCCCCCC